>SRPV01000403.1:0-20485 GCA_018360135.1 Claviceps sorghi | reverse complement strand
GAAAAAGAAAAAGAAAAGAAAAGCAAGTATAAGCCTAAGAGTAAGGACAAGAAAAAAAAAAAAAAAAAAAAAAAAAAAGGACAACGCTGGGTTAATATCATGTATAATACAGAAAACGATGAAGAAAAATGGTCAGGCGCGGCTCGTTACGGAAGAGCGTCTCTGTGTTGGGCCGCCGAATGTGGACGATCGTGCCGACCCTGGGAAGCCTACAGATCCGGTATCCGGCTCGCCCGGCGCGTCTTCATTCTCCAATAGACCTGGCTGGCTCTCGGAGAATTTCTGCGCGCCAAATCCCACAACCTGGAATATGTTGGTCCGGCCACCGTTTGTGGCGAGTTGTAATTGTTCGTGGAGCCTGGAGAATTGATATTGTCGTTTTATGGGCGCAAAGAGAGGCTGTGGTATCAGCGGCTGTGGATTCCAGTGAGATAGAGCACTCATGACGGCACCCGTCTCTTCATCCGAGTCGACGGGGCCGAGGTTTGCTTCGTCTTCATCCTCGACGGGCGCGTTGGCATCGAGAGCAGCCTCTTTACAAGATGATACGTGCTGCGTCAGCTCTCCTTCTACTGTCTGATGTCGTTTCCACGACTATGGGGGGCGGCGAGCCCACTTACTCTGCTGTTTGGCTTGGTTCTTCTTTTGATAGGCTGCCAGAAGCATATCATACGGCAGTGATCGACCGGCCACAGCTCGTTTTGCGCCCATAGAATGGCTCTTGCATGTCAAAGACCGGGCACATGGCTGGCCGTTTGGAAGTATAACACCGCATTGTCGTTCCACGTCGACGGGGCCTGCAATAATTGGTCAACAGAATGAAGCAAAAAGAGTAAAAATTAACAAACCAAACCAAACCAAACCAAAACCAAGAAAAAAGAAAAAGGTTAAAAAAAGGTACCTTTCGGTTTCGGGACTTTGGGTTTCGGCTCGTCCTTCTTCTTCTTCGCCTTGGGACCCTTTTCTGGTTCGCCATCTGCCTTGCGTTTCTTGCCACCTTTCTTATCGTCTTCGGGCTTTTTACCAGATTTTCTAGCAGTGGCATTGCCCTTCTTATCGTCATCGTCGCTATCGTCATCGCCATTTTCTTCGTCCGCTTTACGGGCTTCCTCTTCCCTTGCCGCCTCCTTGGCGCGCTCTCGCGCTTCTCGCGCCTCCTTTTTCCTTTGCGCCTTTTCCTTCTTCACCTTGAGGCAATGTGCAATGTGTGCCTTGGCAGCCGTTTTCAGAATGCTCTTCTTGCAGTGTTTGCATTGCTGGAGGTCGGGGCTGTCTTCTAGGGGTCGACCAGTTGCGAAGGTTTCTCGAGCTGTATCGTCTAGCTGGTTTACGACTGGGCCCGGGGAAACGACCGAGGCTGGCGGCGAAGTGACTGCCTTTTTTCTGTCCTCTAAAAAAAAGGAGAAGAAAAAAAGGAAGAAACAAGTTGAATGAAGAAGGAAGAAGAGCGGGTCAACATGCTAAACTCCATATAAAGTTTTCTTGTGGAAAACGCGCAGGCGACGCGCATACCTTCAACGACACTGCCATCTCGCCAGTTCCCAGGTTTATTATGCTTTGGCGGGGCCTTCTTCAGCTTGATGGTCCCTGATTTGTTTTCCTTCTTGGAGGCCACTTTTATCGTCTGCTCATTGCCTTGTTCATGCTGTTAGCCGCGGCCGGATGCATCAGCTGCGCCTTGGAGAAGCTACCTTTCCGAGACTCGGCGTCCGGCGCCATGATACCTCGTGCTGTGGTGTTGTTTAGGACAGAGATGAATCGGCATCGAGCAGTAGGCAATTCCTAAGTGGCAAGAAAGTAAGTTCTGTATCTCAATATGGCGTGCAATCCTGATGGAGGACTACACATTGAGCAAAAAGCACATGTATGAATGGGCTGGTAATGTGATGATGTGGAAGGCTTGGATTCGCACTAGCTAAGTTGCGGGCCTTGGATAGGTCTTAGAGACCCTATTATATGACAGTGCCGCTAACTATTGTTATTACCCTTAATAACTATAAACAAACTAATAAAGAAAACTCTAATCTTAGTCTAATCCCTATATCTCTTCTACTATAATAAAAGAAAGATAATAAAGGAAAAATTATAATATTTACTGCTAACTTTATAACCTATATTTATATTTACCCTCTTCCCTAGCTATATCTCCCTTATATAATAAGTTATTATTATTATTTTATAATTATTATTTTTAGTCTATTACTTTTCTCTAATATACTTAGATTTTCCTATTATTAGTATTTATATTAATATATTATATTAGTTAGGATAAATATTACTTATTTACTAAGACTTTTTCTTTTATTATTTTTTATAGTTTATAATTAGCTTAAGGGGAAGATAAAGTATTATATAGGATCTAACTAATCTAGCTTTAATAATAGAATATAATAGTAAAGGAAATAGGTTTAAGATTTACTTTTAGATTTCTACTAATATTAGTGTTTTATTTATAGTTCTCTCTTTCTATATAATATATACTAAGAGAGTGTATACTTATATCTTTAATATTTAGGTTTAAGTATAGTTAGCTATTTTATAAAAATCTTTATATCTCTTAATTATAATATAGTTAAAAGGAGTTCTAATAAATAGATAAAAAACTAAGAGGTTCTTAATTTAGTCCTATATAATAAATTATATAAGTTTAATATTAATATATAATCTATATTTTTATATATACTACTATAAAATATAAAATGCTTCTCTATTAGGTAGTATAACTTTAAAAGGCAGCTTTAGGTATTTCCTTAGACTATAATTATATTTTAGCTTCTTTTAGTTTAAAGCTATATTATAGGAGGTTTTTATATAAATTTAAATAAAAGAAAGTAGTATATAAAGAGGTTAAAAAAGAAAGATATAATAAAGGAAAGTATAAGAAAGAAAAGTATAAGAAGGTAAGTATAAATAAAAGGGTGAATTTTTATTATTTTATTAGCTACTTAACAGTTATAATAGCTATTACCTACTATATAGTTTAGTTCTATAATAGCTATGCTTTATTATTAGATTTTATTAATAACTTAGTTATAAGCTACTAATTATAATAGCTATCTAGGTTTTAGAAAGTAATATAGTATTCTATCTTATTATTTACTTACCTTTAGTTTAGTATTATCTATATTAAATAATTTATAAGTTATATTAAAGCTATAACCTTTTATTCTCTATTAAAAGTATCCTTATAGAACAGTTCTAAATAATCTATTAATATTACTAAGTATATCCTCTAAATGTCTAGGATATTTAACTTATATATAAATCTACTAATTCTATTTAGGATCTTAAATAGGCTAGTAAACTTAAGACTATACTTCTAACTAATATTTATTAAAATAGTATATCCTTTACTCTCTAAATATATAAGCATCTTCTACCCTTTCTTAAAGAATTCTAGCTTATACTTTTAATTATAGAAATGCTTTATTTAAATTGCTACTATAGACATTAAGTTGTAAGCTTAGAGCTGCTTTTATAGTTAGTTAATAAGTTAATAAGGCTATTTACTAAGAATATTTAATATATTATTTAGCTAGAATTCTAAGACTAGTTTATTTAAACTAATTTATATAGATATATTAAAAGTATTATTAAACTTAAATTATAACTTAGGGATTATAGATTCCTATTACCTTAGATTAATAAGCTATACTATATAAAGTTAAATAGCTAACTTAATCTACTAAATTATACGCTTAGTTTGTCTATTAGTCTATAGGTAGTATGCTATAGAGTGTAGTAGAGTTATCCCTATAAGCTTCTAAAATTATAACTAAATAGCTGCTAAGAATCTTAGATCTCTATTACTAAGGATTATCTTTAAAATTCCTTAGTTACTTATAAAAAGTTAATTATATAGTATAGTTATATATTATTTTACTATAATTATCTTCTTATAAGGCTTTATTATAACTTACTTACTAAATTTGTCTATAATTACTAATATACTATTATTATTGTTTAAGGACTTAGGCAAGCTTAGTAAGAAATTAATAGAAATTATATAATAGGGAATTAGTAGTAGCAGCAATAGTTATAAGTTGCTATGTCTTTTATATCTGTGTGTTTAGTATACTTAATATAAGGGATAAGTAGTAAGATATAAGTAAAATTTCTTAAGGCTTTAGTTAATAAAGAATTGCTATATTTATTTGCTAAGCTTAGAATATCCTAGATAATTACTATTATAAATAGAATAGAATAATTCCTTTACTACTAAATCTAGTATATATAATCTAAGTAGTAAATCCTTAGCTACTTTCTATAAAAAACTATCTTACTATTAAAATAGGAGATTAGCTTTATTTTATAGTGCTAATTTATTATTTTTAGTTAAAGTTAGTAAAATACGCTGCTAATATAGGTCTAAGTTGTAACCTACCTTAATCTTAGCTTTATATTTTAGTAATATACTTATAAGGTTTATAGTTAGTCTGTTTAATATTAGAATAATATTTAATAGTGTTACTAGCATTTAGTAAACTAGATTTTACTAATAATATACTATGTAAAGAGATAATTGCGTTATTATCTATAGTTTTAGTCTATTATTAGGTATATCTTTTAGTTAACCTAGTGTATTTTAGTTATATATAGGTTTAATAACATCTAATTAACTTAAAGTATCTAAAATTTTATGTTCTATACTAGGCTTATAAAGCATATAAATCTTAAATTAACTAATATATTTTATTGCTTAAATTATTTTTTTATTAACTATATATTTGCTAGAAGTGTTAGTAATATCTACCTATTTAGCTAAGTTAATAATAGAATAATAGTCTATAAAACTAATAATTAAAGGTTTTTATATAGCTTTAATCTATTAATAAGATTTCTATAATGTCTAAATATATCTATATATCTTAAGCTCTATAAATTAATACTACTTTTCTATATTTAATAAAGTATATAATAGGAAAGCAATTAGTTCTACTAATATTAGTAATAAATATTTAGAAATAACACTATTAACTATAATCTTTATAATTTAACTTTTATAGATATAATACACTATTACTCTAATCCCTTTAGCTAATATATTAAAGTTAATAAAAAGTTGTTAATTAAGGTAGTAAATAGCTAATATAGTATAGGATATTAACGCTTACTTTAGAGCTTTAAATGCGTTAATTTCCGCTACTATTAGGAGTAATACTAATACACTCTTTACTTATATATTCTACGCTAGTCCTAATTTTAGCATTAAATAACGTTCTTAAGCTAGTTTTAATAGGTTAGTTTTACACTTTTATAAAGGCTTAACTAATGCTATATACTTTAGAATGTTATATTACAGTAAGCCTATAAAACCTAGCAAATATTTAAAAGCTTATAATATTTTTAGGAATATAAGATTCTATATTGCTACTAATTTTTACTCTATAGTTACTATACTTAAGGCATTTACTATTTTGCTAAGAATAATTGCTAACAGATATACTATATATATCTTTACTAGTCTAATTAACAAATTATTATATAATAAAATATTAAAGACCTTTTTGTAATTAATTATATGTTAATAGAAGCTATAGAATAGAATAAAAATATTATCTATATATAAGGCTGCAACTATGCCTCTTAGTATATTATCTATTCTGCGCTATATATATATATTAAAACCTTTATAACCTATAATAAGGACCTTAAAAGTGTATTATTTATTATAAGTAATAACTATAAATACCTACTAAGAATTAGAATAGACATGCTATTAATAGTAAAAGCTTATAGCATTTATAATAATAATATATATAGTATTTGCTAGCATTACTATAATATTCTCTTATTTTCATATTAGATATGTATTATTTATTAAACTAGTATTAAGGCTATATATATCTATAACTATCCTTCCTTTTTAATTAGGCTCCTTACTAGTTTAAATAATAAAGACTAGGAAAGCAAATAGGATATACCCTATAGTCTGTTTTGCCTTATTATTATTATATAACTTTTTTATAGTTTACTTAATAATAGTTTAATTAGCTAATCTAATAGAATAGATTTAGCACTTTTTTAGGATTATATTCTCCTATCTAAGCTTTATTTAAATTCTTATTTATTCTTCTAAAGGCACTATAGTAAAGCCTTTATCCTTAAATAGTTAAAAATACTTATTTATAAGTGCCTATACTACTTAGTCTTCTGCTATATTATTAGACTTATATATATTTACACCTATTAGATAGATAACTGTTTTTTAATACTAAAAATACTCTAGGATTAGTAACTTTAGTATATCCTTAGATTCTATAACTATTACTAAATCTAAGGCTTTATCTTATTAATCTTCCTTAATTATAAATACTTATGCTTTTAGGTCTATCTTATATATATAGCTAAGAAGCTAATTATATATAATTCTTACTAGTTTATTAGTAAGGTTTTTAATAATAACTTATTAAGTGTTAAAGTTTATAATAACTATATAAATACCTAATAAGTTAGTCTCTTTAGGCTTAAATAAGGCTTACGTATCTATTAGCAGCTTATATATAATAGCAATAAGTGCTGTAGAATGTAGTAGAACGTTATTATCTATAGTAGCTTTAATAGCTAGCTTTATAATTGCTATATTTAACTATGCTAATATAGGGATTTTAATATTGTTATAACTGCTAATTTAAGCAACACCTTAGCTATTAATAATGTTAACCTTTTTAGGACCTAAGATATCTATACTAATAAGTATATTTAGCTATAATATTAGCACTAAATTAACCTCTTAAGTGATTAAGGCTATTGCTAGTTATCCCTAAGTATTCTTACCTAAGAAATTAAGATTTAGCAAGATATATTATAAAAAAGAATGCTTATTTAGGCTAATACCTTAATATTTTATAAGAGCTACTCTAGTATAAATTTAAATATTAGGATAATACTTTATAATCTATTTTTTATTAGCTAATATTACTAAGCAACCTATATTAGTATATATATCTGCCTAAAGTTAAGGGTTAGTTATATTTAGAGAAATCTATAGTTATAGGTAAGCCTATACTTTACTAACTTAGCTAATATTAGCACTGCTAGGTTATATAGTTAAATATATAATAGAAATATAAGTTATTTATAATATAATTAACTTTTATTAGGGGCCTACTACTAACTTAGAAAAAGAAGATGTTATTAATAGGCTTACCACTAACTTTAAAAAAGAAAATGCTAGTAAATATGCTATATAAATATATTAAATATTACTAATTATATAAAAACCTAAAGAGTAGTGTTCTAAAGTTATATTAATAGCTATATAAATAGTATTTAGCTTATTATCTTTAGCTAATTTATATTTAATCTTAAGGTCCTTATTTTCTTTATTAAAATCCTTTTATATAATCTTATACTATTCTTATAAATATTTAAATAAAGTATTTTAAGAAGCAAATATTTAATAGCATTTATAATAAATATATATATTACTCTAATTATTAATACCTATAAAGTGCACTTACTATTCTCCTTTAAGTAGAGGAGCTTTAATTTATTACTAATCTTATTTTACTATATTATACTATATCTATTCTAAATATAGCTAGGAATTATTAGTATAGAAAGCCTATAGATTATACTATCTATATAGATTTATATTAAGAGCTTACTCTTATAGCTTATATTCTTAAGGTAATTAATTCTAATCTATATAGTAAACTTATTAACTATTTTAATCTATATAGTATACTTATTAACTATACTAATTAATATAGTAAACTTACTACTAATAAGGTATTTATAGAGTAAAATTACTATAAGAATTACTAGTAAATAGTTAATAAGTTTAGCCTCTATTATAATTAAAGTTAATACCTTTAGAGTTAAAATTAGTATTTTATTAAAAAGAAAAAGCCTATTAATTACTAAAGGTTTAATTACTAAATAAAGTCTAATTATTAGCTTATTATTATTTTATATTTACTTACTATTCTAAGTATTATATCTAATACTAACTATTATATTTACTTATATATCTATTAAGTTTAGGATATATAGTAGTATATAGAGTTATAAATTAATATAAACTAAGATATTTATAATTATTAGAATACTGCCTTCTATTACTAGCTAGTCTAAAACTTACTTTATAATAATAAAAGGGTTAGAATGTTTAAGGGGGTCTATTATAAGGCTAAAGACTAGTGTAAGGTAAAGGAGGAAACTATAAAGTAGGCTTTTAAGAAGGGAACTTCTCTTTTATTAAAGCTAAAATAGTAGCTTCTTTATTCTAAATAGTAATAATAAAGTTATTAATAGTTATAGTCTTAAAAGAAGGAGGAATAATAGCTTAAATAGTAGGTTTAAAAGAAGTATAAACTATTTAAAGCTAATTATAAATATTCTATTTAGTTGCTTTAGTATTCTAAATAAGATTATAAATAAATATATTAACTATATCTCCTATAATATATTTATAGAGAGTATACTTAGCTAAGTAAATATAAAAGAGAACTATAAAGGCTAGTTCTTTAAATCTATTAATTAAGGTCTTATATATTATATTAATTTTAATAGAGTTAAGTAGGTTTCTCTTAATATTTATTATTAATTAGCTATACTAATTAAGTGCTTAGCTCTTAAGATAGGTAGTCTATATTAATTAAACTATAGTCTTATTATAAAGCTAAGTAAGGTGCTTAAGTTTATTTATAAAGGCAAAAATATAAGTATATATAGTTAACTTAGAATCTAATACTATACCTATACCTAATTTATCTTATATATTTAGATTAAAGTAGCCTATATTAATAGAATAAAGTAATATAACCTTACCTCTTAAGTTTTCTAATATATAGCTTACTACTTTAGCTATAAGTAGTTAATTTAGTTAGAAATAAGCTAAGGCTTATGCTATCTTTTTAGTTAATTAAGTAATAGTAGAGAAGTTATATAATATTTAAACTAGTATCTCTTTAGTAAGAGTTACACCCTTAACACCCCTAAGACTATTACCTATATTATTTAATATATTATAATTATTGCCTTAATTATCTCTATTATTTATATTTAATTAAGGTTTTAAGTAGTTATTTAATAGTAAATTTAATTAATAGCTAACTAATAGTAATAAACTTAGTAGGAATAGAAGCTATAATATAAAGGAATAGAATAGGTATAATATAAAGAAATAGAAAGGTAGTAATTTAGTATTAAATAGGCTAAGAAACCTTAGCCTTACTAATATTATAAGAAGTAGAGAATCTGTTTAGTATAAAGCCTATAATCTCTATACTAAGTCTAATAGTGTCTAGTTAAATATAATAATTTAAAGCGCTTTTAAGGATTTTATTAAATCTAAGTATACTAAGGAAAGTAGCCTTACTATTGCTAATATAGAAGGTGCCTTTATAAATATAGAAGGTATACTTATAAATAGGGAAGGAGTAGTTAATATAGTAGATATTAAGGGTTTTAATATCTCCCCTACTATAAAAGATTCTGCTGCTACTTCTTATAATAAGCTACTTTATAATAGGCTAGCTATTACTCTAAGTCTTTTGCTAAAGGTTAGACTAAGATATAAATTTAATAGCAAAAAGGGCAAATAGAATTAATACTATATATTAAATATAGCCTTAAAAGAATATAATATAGTTTATTTAATAGGAAAATTAAATTCTTATAACGTATCTATCTTATTAAAGTGCTAGAAACGTTTAGTAAAGTATTTAATAATAGTAAGTTAAGGTTAGAGAAGAAAATCTATGTTTTTATATCTAATATTAATAAAGCGTTAGAGCTTCTATGCTTAGATAATTATCTACTTTAGGGGTTCTCCTTCCTCTATTAAAGATTGTAGAAAATCGTTAAATTTATTAAAAAAAAGGGATAAAGGAAAAAAAGGGATAAAGGAAAGATAATAAGAAGTCCTATAATACTTTTTAGCTAGTTTTAAATCGTAGTAGATAAAAAAAAAAAATCCTAGTTAGTAAGCAATTGCTACTATTTGTGATAATGTAGAAGGCTTAGATTCGCACTAGCTAAGTTGCGGGCCTCGGATGGGTCTTGGAGACCCCATCACGTGACAGGTAATCACGATGTCCTTTGGCTGAACCGCAACTGACGTGCATAGCGCCGCCGGCGCGCTTCTAAGCAGCGGAGCGAGTAATAATGATAATCCGAGCTCACTTCGCGATCGTGGGGTATGCAAGACCCACCAGGTATCTATGTAAGTACCTACCTACCTACATACCTAGGTACCTACCTAGGTAGGTACTTCGGGTACTCAGGTATCTGAGTATCTTATTCTGTGTGCAGGTATCCGCAGTACTAGTACCAGGCACCTTATACTACGCACTTAGTACTTACTTAGGTACTGAGCAGAGAAGAAACCTAAGTACTTCGGTATATAAGGTACATTTGTATTTAGTGGGTCGTACTTGCGTCTGATCAATTCAGGAACCAACATCGTAAGTAGGTAGTACTTGAGGTCATTCCGGACCTTTTGCACCAAAAACCACGCACATACAACATACATGTGTATGGATATGAGTGCTGGGAATTACCCAGACCTGCTGCAGGTTTTGCACAGGCTCCTCAAAATATAAAGCGAACCGTACAAGATATTGGCGTGTCCTACGTGCTGCAGAGGCGTTTGCTCATGCTCGTCGTCCTTTGTTCCCTCTTCTTTCCCGCTCCTCGAAATGTACGTATTGGTCGTGTTGTACATATGCTAGCAAGCTCTACTAATAGAACAAGTGTTTAGAGCCCTCATCACGTGCCCAAGTTTTGCTCGCTCCAGGACTCGTATATACGATCACGAATAGCTCTGTGGCCTAGTGTGCGCTTTCAGCAGCATCAGAGGTCAGCAAAACATCGACAACCCAAACCCAATGGCCCGAGGTTGGGCTGATCAAGCTGCTGGACTCACTGGATGAAACGTCTTGCCGTAATACGTCGGCACGTACCACATGGAGTTCTGCATGATTCCTATGTTATGACTCGCCCGTAGACCGGGTTCGTCCCGCAAGGCCATGGCCATCAGGCACACGGCTAATTGACCCCAGTCACCGGATTTTTCAGCCGGGACTAAGCAGGTATCCGGATCGGCCAGATCAGAGCCTGACGTCAGGAGACGATTATACTTGGATGGAACAACAGCAGAGCGGGCCTTGAGGTCCTCCTCTGCATTGTCCGGCCCGCCAACAAGGAAAAACCAGGTGCTGTTCCTGGTGTAGTCAGGCTCTATGACGTTGGGCTCGCAGAAGCGGTGACCGTCAAACGCAATGTCGTAATCTACGAAGAAGACTCTAGGCGGCGCAAAGGCCATGTTGATGCTGTTGACTGACTGCCTAATCTTGGCATTCACCGACAGGACCATTTTGTTCATCCTACGGCGGAGGTCCTTTTTCAGCTTGGGTCCTCGCCACCAGACGCCAAAGGAACGATGATCGCAGTCGTCGGTATGCTCGTTGAAGAAGCGCGCATAGCCCGTTACGGTACTGGTGAAGCAGGGATGCTTCTCCCATTGAACACGGTCGAGAGGCTCCATGATGGCCAAGCAACGGCGGTGCTCGAACCAGCCAGGCATTAAGAGCGCTCTCCGACTCGCGAAGAGCCTCGTCGCATGTGCCGGAGTAGAAGCTGTAAAGGCGAAAGACGCAGCTATTCATAACGGCAAAAAAGCCAAGGTCATTGCCGCCGATGGAGACCAGGGCAAAGTCTGGAGATGACGACACGTTGAGCAAATCTATCTGGCTATGGTCAGAGCCTGATGATAGCATGTCGTTGATGGTAGAGCCCGTGCATGAGAGGAACTGCAGCTCCGCGTGTGCATCGTCTGGGTTGGGATGCCGATCGAGGTCGGCTTGGATGAGTTTTGGATACGCGTGCGAGCCCTGGCGACAGTCGTTTTCAGTTCCGTTTGACCCGGTGCCAATGCCCGCCGAATACGAGTCTCCCAATGTGCGAATTCGAGTGGTGCATGTGCATGTCTGTGGTGAGGCCGATGTGGGAAGGACATGGCTGGCTTGTTCTCGCTCTCTGTTTGTTTGAAGCGCATGTCAGTCGAGCTGCTGCAACAGGCGAACGCAAGCAGACCACCTGACCCGGCGGCGCGATTTTTATTTTTATTTTTATTATTGACGTCGAAGAAGCATCCGACGAAACGCACGAGACAGAGGTTGGAGAACATGCTAATGTTGACCATCCCGAACCCCCCGGAGCCGCCGCCTTCTGACTGATGCTCCGTCCGACGACAAGGCAAGGCTGACAGTCAAGGAGACGGAGACGCTCAACGGACCCAGAAGGGTGACTGTCAGTTTCATGTTCACTGCACGCCTGTGTCTGAACGTCAGAATACGCCGGCAAAATGTTGCCATGTATGTACGTTTCGCCTCGTCTGAGTGCTATCCGGTCATGGGAGCGTCCGGGTTGCGTCTCGACACCAGGCCACCAAAGCACCAGGCCACCAGGCCACCAGGCCACCAGGCCACCAGGCCAAGAGGGCACGAGGGCCACCTGTCACCTGGGCTGTGGCACCAGCGGAAAGAGAATCAGCGGCCGCCCAAGTCTCGGTCGGATCCCCGAGGCCCAAAGCCCAAGGCCAAAGCCGAGCGTGGGACAAGGCGGGAGAAAGGGAATGTGATGGTCTCGAGTCTCGATTGGGCTTGTGGATGTCGACGAACCAATGAGGCCCAGCCGGGCCCCGTCGCGTCGCGCCATCTGGCTCAAGCCGGCCAACAGCTTGATCCGATCCGAGGACCAGATAGGAGAGACTAAGAAACCAAGAAACCACAAACCCAAAAAGCGACGTCATCCAGACATCGCTTCCCCCTCGGCCTCCCCGCCCCCCGCTCTTTCAGCCGCTAGACGATCCTATTCTCCTGCGCTTGACAAATTTCGTCATGGCAAGCTCAGCCTGGTCAATCAACCAATCCGCCCAAATCCTGACCTACAGCCGCATTCCGTCGGTGCCCAAACTTTGCCAAATTCCACAAATTGCAAAAGACTGGTTTGGGCCAGACCTGGATTAGGACAACCCTTGTTCGTCCCGCGAGTCATCATCAACCACCCCGGCGCCGTTGAGCTCAGCGCGGCCTTGGGCCGTAACGACAAGAAGCCAGAAGCCAGAAGCCAGAAGCGAGAAGCGAGAAGCCTGAAGCCTGAAGCCAGAAGCCTGAGGCCAGGAACAGCCATACTTGGTGTTACATGCTCTGCCCTACCCAAAAAAACCGGACTTGTAGCCACGACGTCAGAGGCCCCCGCCGTTCGTGGGCTGTACCACGTAGAAATCATGTTTGTTTACTTTTGGAAAGTAGCTGGTAGCTCGGCCGTTGCTCAGCCAGGCAGTTGTCTATAAATAAGGGCAAACTGTCTCACTGTCTCGGTCTCATTATTCTGACCAATCCTCCCACTTGCCTTGACCTCATCTGATTTTGAAGATACAAGAAAAGGAAAAAGAAAAACATACACATATATTTCCTGTGTGGAAAAGAAAGACAAGACAAAGAAACGAAAACCCGACGTTTTCCAAGCAAGCCCATCCCCATTCGCGGTGACAACACCGGGAAAAGATCAAGGAAACAAGACGAACAAAAAGAAGACACCAAATACACAACAAAAGTTGCACCACTGCCAGTCACCATGGAAACCATTACAAATCTGGCTCAATCGGCAGTCAAGGCCGTCTGGGGAGACGGGTCCAAACAAAAAGAGCCCGTCTCGGGCGCGCAAGGCGATGTAGCCAAGGGCGAACCATTCGACGGAGGCAATATCGGTAAGATGAGAAGCTGCCCTTGTGCAAGACACGCATGCGAGAGGTAGTCGAAGACATCAAGGACACACGGCTAACCCCATCCTGTCACGTCCAGAGGCCGATGCGTCGACTGCGTCTGCGACTGCGCCTGCGACTGCGCCTGCGACTGCGCCTGAGACAAAAGACACCACGCCCGCTGCCGAGACCAGCAAACAATCGCCCGATGGCACCGACCCCAATCTTGGCTCTAGCAATCAAGTCGCCCGTGCCGATGAGCCTGTCCTAGCCAAGGCCCAGCCTCTTCGCAGCAGCGGCGGCGGTGTCAAGGATGTCAAGGATGTCAAGGACGTCAAGGACGTCAAGAACGTCAAGGACGTCAAGAACGTCAAGGACGTCAAGAGTGTCAAGGACGTCAAAGACGTCAAAGACAAGGCCGTCGATGCTGTCGTCGTGGACCAGGCCAGCAAGCAGAAGACCCAACAAGTCGCTCCCACCAAGGAGTCGGCTCCAGCCAAGTCTCAACCGTCTACCACCACCTCCTCCACCAAAGACATCAAAGACAACAGAAACAATGCTGTCGTCGTAGACAAAGCCAGCAAGCAGCCAACCACCCAAGTCCCTCCCACCAAGGAGCCATCCCCAGCCAAGTCCCAGCCCTCCCGCACCACCAACAGCAAAGACAACAGCAACGTCGTCCCCGCCGTGAAAGAAGACGGCGAGAAGAAAATCACAGGCCCAGGCCCCAAGCCCCTCGCGACAGTCGCCAAAGAAAACGGCGGCGATGCCGGCAACGCACACCCCGAGGCCAAGCCCAAGCCCAAGAGCCCCGAGTCCCCGAAGCAGGCCGACGCCCGGAACAAGACCGCCGCCACCAACAAGGACGCGCAAGAAAAGGGCACCGGGGAGCAGTATGTCAAGACGTCAGGTCTCGCCGCCGATGGAGGCAACTTTGATGCCACGAGACCCGGAGCCGGCCGGGAAGCGGACCGTACGTTGGACCCACACTCCTTCTTCCTCCTTTCTCTTCCCCCCTTTTCCAAAACCACCTTGGAACATGCGCGGAATGCTGACCACTTTTCTTTTGCCCCCACCACAGGTCTCATGGAGGAAAAGGGCCTCCAGCGCGAAACGGGTGATTTGTCCACATCCCCCAAGTCAGACGCGGTGCCCCCCCCAGGTAGCAACGGTAACAAGGCCCACGAAAAGCCAAGCATCAAGGAGCGGGTCAAGGACAAATTACATCTCAGCAAGGACTAGAGTTCCGGTGGTCCCTGTTTTCCGCACTAAAGAGTTTGGAGTCTACGCGAATCGACTGATGAAACCACGAATATATATATATATATATACATGTAACTATAGTTTCTGGATGGGATGAGCTTTTCTTGCGTTTAGTTTGACCGTTGGGATGAGAGGCGTCATGAACATAAGAATCCATGAGATACAAGAAATGCAATACCGAGTTGAAAAATATCCGTGACGGGCCATGTCCAGCATGTGACTACCAAGGGACTCTGGAATACGTACCGTGCCCGCTTTCTTCCTCTTCTCTCTGCTGAAGTGGTAGAATATTCATATATACGCGCATGGCCAAATAGAAACCATCATCATCATCATCATCACCATCATCATCATCACCATCATCATCATCATCATCCCCCCTTTGTTTTTGCCTTGTGAAAAAAAGATGCCGCCCCTCTCTAAAACAAGCCTTGTTCTGGACCAGACGGACGTGATTTCCGCTCCATCTTTTCGTTGTGCTGTTATTTTCACCATCATACATGCATGTGTATACATGACGTATATCAAGTGTATGCGTGAGGTATATATATATGTGTATCCATCCATCAATGTATCCAGCCACTGGGCCTATATGCCCGTGCCAAACATAGCTCCGTATGTGCCACCGCTTTAGGCTAGTTGTTGCAGATTTAACCTGATTCGCGTCAGACGCGACGACAAGTAATGTGTGATTGCATCGGCCGAGACGTGAGCGAACGATCCTGCCGTCAGCACACAGATGACGTTTGTTACAGACAAACAAGATGGCGTCTGCCGCGGCTACCACGACTGATCGATGGATGAACGGCCCTCGCCCTCTCGAAAGATGGGGCGGCAACCAGTTTCGAACCAGTCGGCCTAATCAGAGACGGCTGCCTTCAGGTCGCATGAGTGTGTGTTTTGTGGTCGAGATGAAGCCCCTAGGCAGTAGAGCAATGTCTTGATTGGCACCATTTCCGCATCCCTTACACACCGGACCCGTTTCCTCCTCTGAGCCATTTATGCGGCGTGCTTGCATGTAATTCGGAGCTATGTTCGGCACGGACACAGAGGCCCAGTAGCACAATACATTGATATATACATATATATACATACCACACGCATACACTTGATACACGTCATGTATACACATGTATATATAATGAAGAAAATAGTCCGAGGAATTGACTCGAATGCTCCAGTTCCCAACCTGTGTGGTTGGACATCTTCCGACTCGCACATCGGGCCTTGTTAGGTTTCCGTGGCTCATAGAAACCCGGATTCGGCCAGCACCCTGCATTTGGAAAAAGGAAAGAGTCAGCCGGTACCGAGCAAAATTGCCACAAAGAAGAAGCCTGCTCAGGAGGTCAAGAGCCCTCTGGACTCTCGACGCCCCCCCGGGCTCTCAAGCTGGGATAGAGTCTGGGGTCATGCTGTGTACCTCACAATCTTTTCGTCCTCGCGCTCCCGCGGCTCTACTTGCAGGCTCTTATCGTACATCTCATGCACGTCGCCCGCGGCATGCATGTTACTCAGGATGTAGTCCTGTAGTTCCGGGACCGGCTGTAGGGAGTAGCCCACATTTTGATATTGCTGGATGTCTCGAATCACTTCTGCCGTCTTTGCTCGTTTCGCAAAATTGACAAGATTCGTCTTCTTGATGGTGGAAGGAATACCGTCTTCGATAAAGGTGAGATCGGTGAGATACACGCCTTTGCAGAAAAGCTCAAGTCAGCAAGGCGGTTTCCCTCTTGTTTGGTCCTCCTTTTCCTTTCTTATTGCTCTCTCTCTCTCTCTCTCTCTCTCTCTCTCTCTCTCTCTCTCTTTTTTTTTTCTTTCAAAAAAACCTACCAAAAAAGGGAATACAAGGAGGATTGGCTGCGTGAAGAGCTTCTCGGTATTCGCCAAAATTCTTGGTGCTAGCCATTACTCGGCGCATCGCTTCTAGAACCCCCTGTGTCCGTTGAGGTACCTGATCCCATGTTCGCTTCAAACGAGCAATCGGCGCAGTGGCCAGGGCTGAAATAATTGACGTGAGGGTCGAGTAATTGTTGAGAGTCCGGCATTTCTGTGTAAACATACAAATTAGCCTTGAAATCTCGCGTCAAACAAAGGGGGCCCATATATCATGTAACAAAACGGGGATGGACAAACATCAGCAACCGCAACAAAATGCTTAATCACAACAACGCGTTTCTTCAACTCCATCTGCGCCAGAATCATCTCTGCTACCCAGTTTGTCATTTGATTGGAGTGAAGAATCAAGGCCTTGACGTTGGGGGCCAGATCGGGTTCACCCTCTGCAATCTTCTTCTGCCAGGTTTTGTTTAGACACTCTGCCGCCTTGATTTTGCCGTAGAGTCTCGATTCGATGATGGTTAGTTGACGAGCGAATTCCGTCACGTCAATGTCCAAGAACTTCAGCTTCTTCATGTTCTTTGGAATAATGGGCGTAGGCGTGCTCTGATTCACCGTTTGGATCATCCGGCGCGCTCCGGCGTCCTTGCCGCTTAATCGTTGGTCCAGAATCGCCATAAGAGGCCCCGAGCCCGGAGTCTCGGCAGACTTCACACTGTCTCGTGTGAAGGTGTATACGTCGCGAATCAGTTGCTTCGACTCTTCATTGTTCTCTTCCATCCAGAACGTGTCGAACCAACTCTTCAAAATGTTGACGACGCGGAAACGAATCAGCTTCTGCTTCCGATCACGCCATGTCTCGAAATCCGACTGGCTGAGGCCTTCTGGTGGCTGTATGCCAAAGCGCTTGACCAAAAGCTCAAACAGTTCTCGTGCGGTAGTAAACGACCGGTACGTGAGGAGAAAAGTGTTGTTGAAGCTAGAGTCGAGTTTGTCATGTCGTGTGAGCTGCTCGACCAGTGCAAGCAATGAGCCCCCTTTTACCGTGTGTGGAGAGGTCTTGGTTTCCCATGACACGTCATTCTCAAAGTCCAGCCGTAGAAAGTCAGGAATATCATCGTTGGCCTGCAGATTGGATTGTGGTGACGGATCTTCTCCAAAAATCTTCTTGACCTTGGAGTAGTCGCCTTTTCTGAAGTGTCCTGGCGGCGGATCGCCGTCGCCAAAGGACTGCGCAGTCATCAATGGAGGTCGGCCCGGCGCAGATCTCGAGTCCAGCCGTTGATGTGGTCGATCATACGTCGACACCGAATCGTTTCGCGGAATCGTCGTCCGTGGAAGAGAATTCTCCCGCGTTCGTGGTGCAGAATAATGCGGCTGATGTTGCAGGCTGCTCGAAACTTGTTCGGAGAGCAGTTGCAAGGAGAAGCCAATGTGAGAGGAATTAGTCTCCAATGCTCGCGCGCACTGCTTCACGTACTCCAAGCGATTCTCCATAGACTCTCCCCGAACTTCGCTCCATTCGTCTGCTAATGGACCAGCAACTGCCTGGCAACTGAGTATCAGATCGGAGATGTTGTCGTACAAGCTCTGTTTATTGGTGCCAAAGTCGTCTAGCTGAGGATTCTGGAACCTGCTGCCCAGGGAGGACAAATCGATCGACTCGATCATGGCAATCCAGGTTTTGAAAGTCTCAACTACCTTGCCCCCCGCCAGACAGACGTTGTTACCGATGACTTCGTGGCGAAGTGATGAAATGATCTTTTCAGGAGTGATGAGGCTCTTGTCTAATTCCCGTATGCTCGCTACTAGAATGCGTTTCTGTTCGTCTAATCGTTCGAGAAGTTTGCTGTTTAGAAATGCCGTCGGCTCAATCGAACCTTCCTCATCTTCGGGAAAGCTAGGCGCAACCGGATCACGAGGGCCTAAAGCATTATTTTGCCAGCTTCCACCTACTGTGCTACCAATGACAAACCCAGGAAACAGTCGCGGGATGTCTTCACCTCTTTGTTGTCGAGCAACTTCTACATAACTGAATACTCCAAGAAGAACGCCGTCTGCTTCCTGAAGACACTTTTGAACCGATTCCGCGTTTGGCCAATCAGCAGCGGCAATGTGCGACGAAATCACCAGTTTGGAAAACTTGGACATCATATCCCTGAAATGAGGGTACAGAGCCTTGTTTGTCGAGATGATGGAGGGTTGGCCCGAATGATTGTCGGTGGTACCAGAGCCCGCGGCAAGGAGAAGCCGCAGGTGGTCGGATATATCCTCAGCCCTGGCGACATACTCTGACCGGCTGTTGTTCGCAATGGCCTCGCGATAGCGATCGATAGCGCGCTTCATGTTGGATACTAGCAAGCTCCATGTAAGGGGCGGAGTAGAGCCGTTGTTGAAGAATGATCGTGAAACCGTAGCCGTAGTCGGTAGGTTATATGTGGTGCTAGTGAAAGATGTCGCGGAAGCCATATTTGAAGGCTGATCGCTGGCTAATTGCTTGCTATTTGGAGGTACTTCTGTCCTTCTGTAGCGCGCAGGAGACACGCCATTTATCGAATCCATTGAAGTAGAAGGAGAGAGCATGCCACTGATGGAGGCTCGATGTTTGCCCTAGGATGTTTAATTTAGAAACGATACAGAGGAGGAAAGAGAGGGCAAGGACAGAAAGCAGGGACGGAAAAAAGGGGGCGGGGTGAGACACTGAAAGAGTGAAAGATTGAGAGAAAGAGAGGAAGAGAAAAGAAAAGAAAAGAAAAGCAAAGACAGAGGGCAGAACATGATTGCATGTATGCATTGTTGGAATCGTACCAGGTAGTTGCGTGAGGCAAGCATAAGTGATTCTCCTTCGGCTTCAGATGCGGACGTGACGGAATCGTCGTCCTCATCCTGTGTCAGACCGCGGGCCATCATTTCTGGTGGAGGCCTGGTCTTATCGGGAATATTCACATGTGCTCGATCTCGAGGACCCGTCTCCGTGGTAGAAACAGGCGACTCGAGTGGGAGCTCCATGCTTCGATCGCCCGTCATCATGTTGTAATAGAAAAGTCGGCCGTCTGGGGTAGCTTGTGGAATCCAAAAATCGGCTCTTGATTGTTGATGACTGGGAGCAGGGCTCTCCGAGGGCAGAGGGCCATTGGGGCCACTCGGGGGGTCATTGAGGTCATTGAGGCCATTGAGGCCATTGAGGCCATTGGAGCTATCGGCCTCGGCGTCATCGTCTTGGCCAAAACTGTCGCCCAGACCGTCGGTATCGTCCATTGGATCGTCCAAGGGGTCGAAAAATCCATTTGGACCTTGGACGGGCAAGTCGTCGGGACTGGAGATGAGCTGACAATAGTTACTTGGAAACCAGCCTCGGACGCCGTTGATGACACCATCCCACCAGCCGCTCTCGAGTTGTGTAATGACCTGAATGATGTCGCCCTGGTGAAAGCTGAGGCTGGTCCTGTCGTCTGCCTCGTAGTCGTAAAGAGCCCGTACATACATGGAGCCGGGCGGCGCGGATCCGACAATGCCGTCCATGGCGAATGCGGAGAGGGTGGACGGCGATGACAGCCAAGACACGCACAATCTTGGCACAGTCTCGCACGGCAAGTGGATGGCCAGGTCTGCGAAAGAGACGATGGTACAGGTCCTTGCTGTACGATGACGGTGGTCGAAATTGGCGCAAAA
>SRPV01000402.1:0-20500 GCA_018360135.1 Claviceps sorghi | reverse complement strand
TTAGCACGCTTTAAGCTTAAAAATTATAAGGTAGTTAGAATTCCTATATAGCTAAGGGTCTTAAAAACTTAGCTTACTAAGCCCCTTAACCTAAAAGAAATTAAGGAATATTAGAGTATTATAGGGACTATTATATATTTAATACTCCTTATAAGGCCTAATATTGCCTTTATACTATAATAGCTTTTAATAGCCCTTACTAGTCCTTATTTAGAACACCTAAATACTATAAAAAGCCTTTTAAGGTACCTTTTTAGTACCTAAAACCTTACTATAATTTATAAGGTATCCCTTAATAAAGATTTAGTTAGATTTTATAATAGCAACTTTGCTAGTAATAGAAGCTCTTCTAAATCTACCTATATATACCTATTTAAGCTAGCTAAAGGCCCTATAAGTTAAAAAAGTAAGAAAGCTAGTACTATAGCTTTATTTACTATAAAAGCTAAGTCTAATGTAATTTATAAGACTTTTAGAGAGCTTTAGTAGCTAAAGGGCATTTTTAAGAAGCTAAAAGCCTCTATAAAGCCCCCTATATAGATTTTTTGCAATAACTAAGGCGCTATAAAAACGGCCTATAATTTAGCCCTTTATAGTTAAACTAAGCACACTCTACTAAAATTCTACTATAATAAGCAGTAAGTTTTAGCTAGGCTAGCTAAAATTACTTATTTAAATACTAAGAAAATACTAGCTAATAGCTTAACTAAGCCTTTAGCTATCCTAATATATACTATTTTCTTAAAGCTTATAGGGCTTTAACCCTTATTACCCTTTACTATAAAATCTTTAACGCTTAGCTAAAGGCACTAAAACCACTATAAAAACACTTAGAAAATTCAAAATAATTACTAAAATAAGCTAAAAATAGATTTTTAACTTTAATAATAAATTCCTTAATTTTACTATATATAACTATAGTACTTTTTTAACTTTTTTAAAGAGCCTTACTTTTAGGCTTTTTAAATCTATTATCCTTTATCTTTTACGATTTTATTTAGATTTATATAGATTTTCTTTAAATTTAGTATTTTTTTTCTTTCCCTTTTAGCTTTTAAAATATCTCTTTAAAGAGGGTGTTAAAAATAATAGCTATTTTTAGGGGACTTCTTTATTTATTTAAGCCTCTTAATAGGCCTTATAGTAACCCTTAGCCCCTACCTTATAGGGACCCTTATAGAAACCCTTAGGGGGCTTTTCTTAGCTATTACTAGCGCTATAAGTAGCTTTATACTATATATAATGCCTATAAAATTAATTCTTTTATTTATAGCTTATAGCTATAAGCGCCCTACTTTTCTTACCTTTTCCCTTTTAATTATACCTTATAGTAGCTAGTATATACCTAATTAGAAACCTAATAGTTTATTAAGCTTAATTAAACTTTAGAATTAATTTTTATAATAACTAAGTAAGTAATTAAAATTTAGCTTAAAGATTTAAGCTACTTACCCTAAGGGCTATATAATAGGTTACCTTAAGGTGTACTTTATAGCTAATTTATATAATAACTAAGGGGTTATAAAAGATTTTATAATTAGTATTTTTATTACTAAAATAAGAGGAAAATTTTTATATAATTAATTAATATTTTTAATTTTTAAAGTTATATACTAATTTTTATTAAGTTAATATTTAGGGAGTATATTAGTAGCTTATTTATATAGCTATAAGTTTATTTTTTTATTTTTTTATATAAATAAATTTTATAAAAAATAAAAAGTAGCTTATAAGCCCCTTTTTATAAGGCTAAGCCTTTAATAGGCTTAAAGAGTATATAAGGGAGAAAATATTCCCCCTTATTAGCTACCTATTAACTATATAAACTATTAATCTAAGCCTACTACTTATTATATTAAATAATTAAATAAAAATCTAAGAAAATTCTACTGCCTTTTATAAGCTAGAATTTAGTGTATTTTATATGCTAAAAGTTATATATTAAGCTTCTAATATTAGTAATAAGGCCTGTAGCTTTAGCTATAGCGCTACAGAGCCCTTCTAGCTTCTAGCTTACTAAGCCTCACTACCTTAGTAATTCAGAGGGCAAAAGCCTCTGTAAACCCCTTATTTCTAATAATAGTATATATATTAGCGGCTTTAAAGCCAGCTTTATATTTATAATAGGGGTTATAGTAAAAATTTATATAAAGGTTAACTTTAAAGGGTTTTATTACTTTCTTTCTATAGTAAAGAAGGTATTAATAGCTTACTAAACTAAGTAATCTCTCTTATTATCTTTTTTTAGTTCTTTATTACTATATTTCTTTAAAGTGCCCTTAAAAGCTTATAAAAAGGTATTATAGCTACCTTTTATAAGTAGTGTTTTATAGTTCTTACTCTTTTACTATTTCTTCTTTACCTTTTACTACTTATACTTAGGATAGTTAGTTAACTAATAGCCTTATTTACTATAAATAAAGTATTTATAGAGAAAATATAACTTTCCTTACTTTTATATAAAAAAATAGGATTTATTTACTTAGCTATAGTAATAGTTTATAAAGTAAGCCTTATTATAGTTGCTTAGATTACCTATTTCTATAATTTATTACTATAGGTTAATAGTTTTATTAACTCTTAAGCACTTCTTAAGGTCTTTAAGCACTTCTTTAAAGGTTAGTATATAGAGGAAAATTACTAATTTACACTTAAAAACGCTATTAATAGCTATAATTAGCTAACTTTTCAGCTCTATATTAACTATATTTAATAGGAAAAGGCTATAGTAGATTTTCTTAAGTTTAGTAATGTTATAGACCAGCCTAGATAGCGACTGCGATCTAGTGTTAATAAAGTTATTATTAACTATAAGGAGGAAAGGAAGGCTCCTATCTACGTACTCTATATATATATCTTATATACTTATATAGAAATAGGGCTTACTTTTAAGGTCTTAGGTAGGTCCTATTTAGCTTTAATAAGAATCTAAGCCACTAGCTTAAATCTATTATATAGCCCCCTTCTTTGCCCCTTTTATACTATATAATATATAGCTATACACTCTTAGTAGCTAACTATTTATATTATAGTTAATATAATATAATAATAATAAATATAGTATAAAGCGTAAAGTATATAGTTATACTACATAATAGTGTTATATAAAATCTAAGAAAAACAAATAGTTCTAAAATAGAAATATAAGTTACTAAATTAGTAGCTATTAATTAGCTTTTATATAATTATTATATAATTAGCCTATATCTCTTACTCTATTATAAATTAATTATATATTACCCTTTTCTTTAACTTTATATTACCTCTTACCTTACTTATTTTCCTTATTATTTATCTCTTTTTTACTTTATATTTTAAAATCTTTTTACTACTTTTTAAAAGAAATCTTTTTAACCTTTCTTTTTTATACTTACTTACTATTCTTTTATACCTATAAAATAGGTCTTCTAAATATATATTATTAATAGGCTATTAATAATTATTACGTTTTAAAATATATCTTATAGATAGTCCTTTATATCCCCCTTCTTTCTTTAATTTATACTACTTAGTAAATAAATATAAAATAAAGAGAGACTTAAAAAATAAGTTATATATATTAGTTTTATTAATTAAGCTTAACTATTAGTATCTATTATATTTAGTATATACTATTACTAATAGCTATTTCTTATATATTTTAAGTGTATAAAGCAGCTATTTATTTTATACTAAAAGAAAGTATAAATATAAGTATAACTTATCTCTACTTATAAGAAACCTTACTTTATACTACCTTATATATAAAATAGTTATAGCTGTTTAATAAAAAGAGGCTATTTTAGTTCTATATATACTTACTTAATACTTTAATAATAAATATAAAAAAAGAGCTATTTTTATATTAAAGTTTAAGGCTTTTAATAAGCGCTTTTTTAACTTACTAAAAGATACTTAAAAGGCTATTATAGTAGTGCCTTCTTTATAACTTATAGCTAATTTTACCTTAGTAGCTACCTATTTATATATTAATAAACTGCTATTTAGCTTTATATAAACTCTACTTATAGTATTAGCTATACTTATTAATACTTAGATTTTATATATACTTTAGTCTAAGATTAAGTGTATTAATAAGTAAATTAATTAAGTATACTACTAAGTAAAGTAATTAATACTAATATATTAAGGTCTCTTTACTTATTAGCTTTCTTTTTCTTCTTTATCTTAAGCTTACTTAATATTAATATATTAAAGTCTTTTTACTTATTAGCTTTTTTTTTTACTACTATTTTAAATATACCTACTAATATATTATAATCTTTTTACTTAGCTATAAATATAGCTTAATGCTAAGCTAGTATATAAAGCTGCTATATATAAGGCTGCTACTTATCCTTCTCTATCTCCTATTAATAACACACCCTCTTTAATATTATTATTACTATTATTACTATTATTATTCTTATTACCTTTACTTATACCTAGCCTATTCTATAGCTAAAAAGAGCTTACCTTACTACTATTACTACCTCTTTTTATACCTTAACTACTATTATTTATACTATTAACGCTACCTTAAAAAGCCTTTAGCCTATTATTATTACTACTATTAATATTTAATAATACCTTTAAAGAGTAGTAATAAAATAAGATATATAAGATCTTTATAAGGCTATATAAGTTAAAAAAAAAGAAAAAAGGTAAGAAAAGGTTATATTATATATTCTCTTTTATCCCTAAGTAAATATTAAGTAAGGGATATATAGCACTAAAATATATATAAGTTATATTATTTAAAAAGTAAAAATAAAGGCTAAGGTAGTTAAAGTCTTTATTAAATATTATATTAAGTAAAACTAAAAAAAAAAAATTTATATTATTATTAAGCTATTATTATATTTTATATCTCTTTATTATAGCTTAAACTAAGTAAAAGTATTAGTATTCTTAAGATTCTTAAGTAGTTCTTAAGTTAGCTATATATAGCTTATTTATTTAATTAATATATTATAATAGTTACCTTTACTTTTTATATTTTTAGCTATAAAAATAGCCTTAATTTAATACTTTTTAGGTATATTAATATTATTATTTTAAGGCTATATAAGCTTTAAATAAGAGTTATATTATTTTTAAAAAAAAAGGTAGTTATTTATAATATACTTAATTAAGTTTATATAAAAGATAGAGTAAATACTATTTAAAATATTTAGCTTTATTATAAAAAGAGTAGAAACCTTTAAAATAATATACTTAGCTATTACTTAGTTAAGCTTTTTACTTAAGTAAAGTATATAAATATTATAAAAATTAAGCTATACTTTATTTTTAAGCTAATACTATTTAGCTAAGTAGTATAACTTATTTAAAGACTTTTATTATTACTACTAAGTAAAATTAATTATAGCTTAAGCTAAAGCTATACCTTACTTAAGGTATTTAAAAAACTATACTACTTAGCCTTTAAGTAATATATAGCTTTTTATAAAAGTTAGTATATACTTAATAAGGTTTATATTAAATTTATAAAGTGCTATATAAGCGCTTAAGCTAATAATAGTTAAGGTTTAGTTATTTAATACTAATTAGTATATAAAAAGATATATTAGCTAATTTATTTAAAAGAAAGAAACTATAACTCTTAAAACTATCTAAACCTTTTAGTTTATATACTTAATACTACTATTTATTTAAGAATAGTAAGATATAAAGAGAAGTCTTTTTATATTAATAAGGTTATATAATATAGCTTAAAAGCTACTTACTTAATCTAAACTATAGTTTAAAATAATTAATATAAGGAAATTATAAAATTACTATTAGTAATTAAGAAACTATTAAATATATACTTTAGCTACTATACTTAATATTACCTTAAGTTAAATATATTTTAAAAGCCTATCTATAATAACTATAAAAAAGTAAGGTATATTCTTATTAAATATAAGAAGGTTAGTTATAAAATCTATTAATAACTATAATTAATATTTATTTAGCACTAAAATAAGCTAAAAAAAGCCTTAGTAAAGGCATTAGCTTTTATAAGTATTAAAATAATAATAGTTCTAAATATATTAAGCTATATTTACTAATATACCCTCTTAATAATAGCTATAATAAAGCGCTTAAAATATTATATTCTTATTAAGGTGCCTTAAAAGTAAAGAGTTATAAATATATTAAATAAGTATAATAGTAAGTAGTTTATATTATAAAGCTTATAAGTAGCCCTAAAATAATAAAGTACTATATATATTTAGTATATAGTTGCTTATTTACTATTATATTATAGCTTTAGTAAGAAACTTATATATACTTAACTATAATACCTTAATTTTTACTTAATAGCTTAAGTTAGCTTAAACTTCTTAGTTTTAAAGGCTTTAAAGGTAAGTATTAGTTAAAAAGGTATAGCCTTAAGGGTTTATAATAAGCTTTAAAAGTATTTATTTTATCTTTAATATAGCGCTAAACTAAGCTAATATTAACTATAATATATATATAACTAATACTAAAGTAAGTAACTAATAAGCTATTAAAGGGCTTTTAAATTTATTTTATTTATATCTTAAAAAAGCGTTTAAGTATACTACTTAAAAGCTTAAGTAGTAGTAAAGGTAGTAGTTAAAAAAAAAGAGTATTTTTACTTAATATACTTATTTTTTTAATATCTCTTTAAGGCTTATAAAGTATTCTAAATTTTTATAGTTAATAAGAATTATAAATAGCTAAAAAACACTATAAAGTTTAGCTAACTATACCTTTAAATAGGAGATAATATTAAGTAGTTCTTTATTATAAATAGTATAGTTTTATTAAAGAGCTATAAGATATATAAAGTAATAGGCTATTAAGTATAGGACTTCTACCTTATTATATTAAGAGAGGTAACTATTAATAGCCTTTTTAAATATATTACACTTAATAATAATATTTAAAGTAAGGTTTTATTAAGCTAAAATAAAAGCTAAAAAGAAAGTATTTTTAAAGTGTTAAAAGGCTATTTAGTATATAAAGGACTATATAAATATAATACTCTTTTATATAAGGTTTAATAAGAGCTTAATAAGGTTTAAGAAGTTAGTAATAAACTTTTAATAAAAGTTTATAAAGCTTAAAAAACTATATATCCCTTAGAGATAAGTAGGGGCCTTTTAATTCTAAATTATTATTATTTTAGTAAAGTTAAAGCGTATAGTATACCTTACTTAAATAATAAATCCTAAGTATTTTACTTTTATAACCTTAAAAGTATACTTATTAATATTAAGGTATAGGCCTATTTATTATAAGTAAAAGAGAATCTTTTAAGTATATTATATATATTCCTTTTATAAACTACCTATATAAATTAAAATATTATTAAGATAGGTAGTAGTATAAACCCTTAATATATTACTTAAGGCTTTATTAATATAGTATTAAAATATTATAAAGGTATTAGCTAGCTTAAATAGGTATATTAGCTATTTAAATAAGCTAAACTATATATAAAAAGCTATTAAGTATTTATCTCCCTTAGTAATATATAAGTAATAGAAAGTAGTATAAATATTTAGCTTTATAAATTAATAAGCTTTTATTAAAAAATATAAAGTCTTTTTAATAAATAGTAAAGGGTATTAATTTTAGTTTATAATTTTATTAAAAGCTTTATAATTAATATAAAACTACTACCCTTTTTCTACCTTTTTTAATAATAAAATAAGTGCTATTATTAATAAGAATAAAGCTTAAATCTATCCCTTATCTATTAAATTTATAATTTACTTTTAAATTTCTAAGAGTTAATTATATAGTATATTATATAAGGGTGCCTAAGGGAGGTTTAATATACTACTATTTAGATTATAATATAAATAAATATAGTAGTTTACTAAGCCCCTATATAAAGATAGAGCGCTAGCGTTTTTATATTAAAATAAGTTTTTAAAGTAGCTAGTTTAGTAAAGAGATATAATAAATTATTATCTTTTTTAAAAGCTAAGGCGTTTATAATAAAGGTAAGAATAGTATTAATTTTCTATAAGCTTATTACTATAATATTAGTTATATTACTAAACTTTAAAGTATAGTAAGTAAAGCTAGTATATATAAATTCTATAACTATAATTATAAGGTAAGTTATCTTATATATATTAATAGTATAAATCTATAAATTACCTTAAGAGTAAACTATAAAAAAGCGCCTTATTATATAAAGAGTAATATTATTATAAGTTATTTATAAGGTTTTAAGTATATAATTATAAAAGAGCCTAAGGATTATATAAGTTACTATAGGGAAAGACTAACTATTAAGGTTAGCTATAAAGTGTATAAGGTATGTAATATATAGATGCTAAAAGAAGCTAGTATACCTTTAATAAGTTACCTTTATAATAGTAATTAAAATCTATAGATAGGCTAAGATAATATATTTTAAGCTAAGGCTTTAAACTATTTTCTTACTTATAATAGTATAACTATTATAACTATTATTTATTTAAATAGTAATAAACTTTAAACTATTATAAAGAAGAGAAAGAAGAAATAAAGATTTTTTTATTTAATTTTTAATTTCTTTATAAATATTTATACTACTACTTAAAAAAGAGTAATATAAGCTATAGCTATTATTTATTATTTTATTATTAAGACTTATATAATAAAACTATCTTTTTTTAAGCTAAAATTATTATAATTATTACTTATATTCTTACTAAAAGTTATTATTATATATACTTTTATTCCTTTAATAAGTAAATAGGCTAAATACTAAAGATATTCTTTAATATAATAATTATTACTACTATACTATAAATATTACTATACTATCTTATACTATTATATAATCTTTTTAAAAACCTAAGTAGCTTAAACTTTCTTAGTAAAAGCTATTATTTTAAGTCCTTTTATACCTTTTTTAAAAAATAGTTAATTTTTATTAAGGCTTAAGAAGTATATAGTATTAACTCTTATTATAGCTATATTACTATTATTATCTTTAGTTATAGCTACTAAGGTATAATACTAAGTATAAATACACTTCTTAATATAATAGAAGTTAATATTAAGGGTAATGCTATTATAGTAATTAATTACTATTTTATAATTTAAGTAAGAAATATTATAGCTTATATAGTAATTATATATACTCTTATTAAGGGTAGTATAGAGCTTAGCTAGCTTAATAGTATTATTTTAGCTAATACCTCTTACTAAGGCTAACTTTTACTTAAAGTAAATAAAGAAATTAAAGAAGTGCTTATTTAACTATTATTTTAGTTAATTAAGCTTAATAACTGCTTATTCTACCTTATAAAGGTCTAAGAATATATTATTAAAATAACTAAGAAAGTGCTTTAAGTTATATATATAGTTATAACCTAATTTAAAGAAGGGTGTAATATAGGCTTAAACCTTAGGCCTAAGGGATTAATAGATAAAGTACTACTTATTATAGTTAAAGCTAATAAAATTGCCATTAGCTTTTAACTTATAAGTAATAAGGGCTTTTTAGGCTTAGAAAGAGGCCCTATTACTATTATATAAGGCCCCTATAGGGGAGTATGTAAACATGCAGCAACGGATTTTTAAACATATAGCAGCAACTAAACTAAAAACGGAAGAGATACCCGCGCACCTATTTTTCGCTGCGTAGTAACCTTCTTAGTTTTGCCTATAATATACACTATATACATAAAAATTTTCTTATAATATAAAAGTTATTTATTATAGCCTATATACTATAGAATAATTCTATATAATAGGCTAGCTTATATTTATAAACTAACTGCTTTAAGAAGTAAAAGAACTTCTTTTACTACTAAAATAATATAAAAACTATAGTACTTATAATATTAAATATAGCTATAGGCTAAGCTAAGCTATTTAATAATATTCTACTAGTTAAGGTACTTAAGATTACTATAAAATTACCCCTTATATAGCATTTTAAAAGGCGTTTTAAAAGGCTTAAAAAGCCTTAATAGTATTTAAGAGCCTTAAAATAGCTAATTAAAGCTCTTAAATATAAGTGCTCTTATTATTATTATTAGATTTTTATTATTTTATTTTCTTTGCTTATACTTAGTTTATAGTTAATAAAGCTAGTAATACCTTTACTTTATAAGCTTTAACCTTATAGATAAGAGATATAATTATATTACTATCTCTCTTATTAACACTAAAGATTCTACTACTTAAAGCTATATCTTCTAATAGTAGCTTAAGTTTATTTAATTTTTAGCCTTAAAAGAGAATAGTATTAGGATTTAGCTTATAATATATATAAAGCAGCTAAGAAGAGTTAAAATACCTATACTACTTTTGCAAATTCGCCTACACTGCAATAGTGCTGCAAAATTAACTTTAATTTGCTTAAAAAGTTAATAAAAAGATTTACTTTACTTATTTACCTCTTTTTTTAATAGTATATTAAGCCTAAAGTATAGAAGTAGTAGGTAATATAATAAATATTATTATAAATAGTAGAAATTATAGCTTTTTTTAAAGTTACTATAACTCTTTTATTAATTTAAATAAGATTATATTTAGTAATTAAGTTAATTCTATATTTAATATAATATAAAACTAAGTATTAGTATACTTATAACTAAAATATAATAAAATTACTAAGTTAGTACTATTTTTTTTATTAAAAGGGCTTTAAAATATTATTTTATATATTATTAATATAAAAACTATATAGGCTTAATAAAAGGCTATAACTTACTTTTACTTAATACTAAAAGACTTAATAATAACCTTTACTCTTAAGATAATAGTTAAGAAAGTAATTAAAAAGGCACTTTAGCTTAAAATTATAATAAAAATATTATAGGTAAGAGTTATAGCTAATAGCTTATTTACTTATCTTTTTATTATAATAGCTTAATCTCTTATTTTTATAATAGTTCTCTTATATATTTATTATAAAACTATTATAAAAGAATAAGGTATTAGTAATATAACTAAAAGCTATAGCTTAAAAGAGATTATTAATATTATTAATAAAGCTATAAAAAAATACTATAATAGTAGTATACTACCTTTATAATAAAAATATAGTAGTTACCTTTAAAGAAATAGCTAAAGCTTATATAAAAGATACTACTTAGATTTAAACTATATTTAAGCTAAAGATAATATTAAACTATTAAGTATTTAGTATTATTTATTTATTTATTTATTAAATTACCCTAGACGGCTGGTAGCAGCCGCTATTTAGTACCTTATCTTACTAATCTATATAGAAAAAACCTTAGTATAAAGAGGAAAACCTATATACTATATATTTATATATCTATTAAGGCTTATAGAGGCCTTAAAGTAGTTCTAGCTATAGAAGTAAGGTATATTACTTATTAAGCTAAGTATAGTAGTAATTATTAAAAGGTAAGATAGAATAGTTTAAATATAAGTAGAATTTATATTTAAGTAATAGTAGTCTTAAGGAACTAATATAAGCTAATAAGGTCTTAAATTAGTATTAATATAGGCTAGTTTATATTAATTAGTCTCTTAGGCTTACTTATCTTACTTATTCTTAATTAGTATAAGCTATTAAATAGTAAAGAATAAGTTTAGTTTAGTAGTAATATAAGGGAATCTAAAGTCTTATTAAAATTAATAAGGCATTAACTTAGCCTTTATTTAGGTTAAGAAGTTTAATTTAAATTAATAAAGTAGTTAGCTAATAGCTATAAGGTTTAGTAGTAAGGTTATATAAAAGTAAGTAGCTAAGAAGATAAATAAAGGCTTTTTTTTTAAGTTTTTAGCCTTCTCTTTTTCCTCTTTCCTTCTTTAATTATTCCTTTTATTTATAAGTTACCCCTTAGTTAATACTATTTTAGTAGGACTACTATAGTTTTAGTTAATTTTTATTAACTCCTTCTTTTAAAATATACTTAAAAAAAAATCTTAATAAGCCCCCTTTAAAGCTAGTAAGTTTCCTTATTAGTTTTATATTAGTGTAAAACTAATGCTACTTAAGAGTGCTACCTAAGCTTAGCTCTACTATCCTTACTTTATATAATTTTAGAATATTATAAACTATTACCTTATTAGAAAAGTAAGTTAATTTAAGTTAAAGCTAATATAGTATTTTAGTTAACTTAATTTTAAACCCTATTAAACTTTACTATAAGCATACTAAGTAAAGTAAAGATTATTTTTTAATAAGTTATTTCTCTTTTAAAGCTAACTTAAGGCTTAATAGTATTTATAGCTAAAAAGATACTTTTTATATAAAGTAAAGGTTAAAAAGGTACTTATAGCTTAAAAAAAGTAAGTAAAAGAAAATAAGGTAATTAAAAATAAGGTCCTTATTCTTATAAGTTTACTTTAACCCCTCTTTAGTATTAAGGCACTAATATTTATATAAGTAAAATATAATAATATATAAAAAGTAGTGTAGAATCTAATTAAGTAAAAGAGAATAAGAAAGGGTTAAGCTAATAATAAGGATAGTTTAACTATATACTTTAAAAAAAAGTGCCTAAGGTTCTTAAAGTAAATTATAATAGCCTTAAAGGTAGCTAATAAAGCCTGCCCCTTTAAGTAACTATAAAAGACCTAAGGGGGGGTAGGATTAGTTAAGGGCTAATATAAGTTTAGCTTAAGTATATTCTTTATACCTATTCTTTTTATTTTTTCTTTATATAAGTAATAGTATAATTAATAATAGTAGTTATAAGTAATAATAATAACTATAATTTATAGTTATACCTAAGCTCCCTTATATACCCTATTATAGGCTTAAGTTACTAACCCCTTAGGTTTATAAGATATTTAGTAATAATATAGTAATAGAATTACTTTAGCTAAGTTAGGCTATATTTTAGCTATAGCTAAGGGTTAAGTTAGCCCTATATTAGTCTTATTTAGTTCTTACTATTTTATTTAACTTATACTTCTAGTTCTTCTTAAGATAGGTAGCTAATATAAAATAAAAAATATAGCTAATCTTAAGTATTTACTTATTAAGAAAGCCTATAGCTTAAGGTATATTAAATATAACTTAAATATCTTTATAATTTTAAAAGGGTAGTGTATTAGGTTTAAATAATTATAAATAGTTATATTTTAGATATTTTAGAATAATATAGTAATAGTTCTTAAAATTAAGCTAATAGTAGTAAATAAAGGAATCTATACTAAGGATATATTAGTTATATAAAAAGAATTTAAGCTTAATCTTCTTTATATATATTTATATAAGTATAAATAACTTATATTTATTAAGGGGCCTATATAGGTATATAAGCTTTTATATAGTTCTAAAGTTAAGATCTTACTTAGCTACTATAAGGGTATAGTAAGGCTAATATACTTATACTATAGCTCTCTTTTAATACTATTTATTTACTTATTTCTATTTTAACTCTTTAGTAAGGTTAAGTTTATTAAGGTATAAAGGTAAATAGTATTAAAAAAGTATATAAAGGGCTAAATTAAGGCTTTAATAAATATATTAGTAGTATCTCTATTAAAGCTAAATTATAATTACTATATAGGTGCCTTAGATTTTCTTTACTATATTATTTGCCTTAATTTATTTATAAAAGTATTATACTTAGAAATTAAAGTAAAGGTTAATAAGTAATATAGCTACTTTAGTTTTTACTAAGGCTTAAGGTATAGCCTTATAAGCACCTATAACTATTTAAAGGTAGTAAAATTACTTTTTTTTAAACTTTTTAGCTATACCTTTAGTAACTTCTTTATAGCTTATTAAAGTATAGTATATTTTTATATTATATATAATTAAGCTTTAAATAACCTATATATATAAGATCCTTATATCCCTTATAAGGCATTCTTATATTAATACTAAGACTATAATAAGGGTAAGTTATTACTATACTAGCTTCTTTATAACTTTAAATTAATAAGCCTTTTATTAAAGCTTTTTATAAACCTAAACCCTAAGAAAGTAAGCAAACTATATAGGCTAAATTATAGTATCCTAAGTTAAACTAAGGTTATTATTAGTTAGTAATATTTAGTAAAGTAAATAAGTTTACTTTTTTATAAATAAAACTTTAAGCTTAACTTAGTAAACTAATTTTAGTAAACCTTTTATACTTACTTAAGTTAAGCTTAGTTATTCTCTACTATATATTTATAAATAAGAATATTTATATTATTTAAGAACCTTAGAACTAATATAAAATTAACTAACTATAGCTTAGTATAAAAAGGGGTAATATATAAAAGAAATAGTATAAGAGAGATAAAGGAACCTTATAAGACTTTAGTAGTAATAAATAAGGTATTAATAGCTTTACCTTTAAAGTAAAGATATATTATTTTAGTAGCTATAAAGGCTTAGATTTATACTACTATTTACTTAAAAAGGCCTAAGGAGATTATTATATATTTAAGTTAATAGTAATATATAGCATTAAAAGCTATAGAAATATTTAGCTAAAAAAGTAATATAGTTCTACTAGAATACTATATTATATATATAGCCTTAATAATATATATTAAGTGCTACCTTTATTAACTTATTAGCTTTATTTTTTATTTATATATTAAGGAGAGTGCCTACCTTTTTAACTATATAAGTAATTTAAATTACTATTACTACTTTTAAAATCTTACTTATAATACTTAAAAGTAATATTAGCCTTTAAGCTTTAACTTATTAAAGCTTTTAAAAGGACTTTCTTAGTTTTTATAATACTATTACTTTTACCTTTTAAAATAAAGCTAAATAATACTTAACTTAGTAATAAGTATTAAGTAAATATATTAGTATTTAGGCTAATAGCTTACTATATACCTTAAGAAACCTTACTAAAAGCTTATTAAGTTTAAGTGCCTTTTAGTTAGCTAAGTGCTTTATAACTATATAGATTTTATTTTTATTAAATTTTCCTAAGTTTAAAAATATAATAGTATTAAGGTAAGCTTTTAAGTCTTTTAGTATATTATTAATATAGGTATAAAATAAAAGAAAGAATTATTTTATAAATACTACTACTTTCTTATTATAAAAATATACTTAAGAGATTATATTACCCTTACCTTAAAGTAAGGTTAATACTTATTAAGTATTAAAAGAGAGGCTATTATAAAGATATACTTATTATTTTAATTTTTATAAAATAGGCTGCTTAATAGTTACTAACTAAGTAAGGTATTTTTAAGCACTATATTACTTTTTATAAATTACTTAAAATTAAGTTTTAGCTACTTTAGTAATAGTTTACTAATTTATATTAGTTTTAGTTACTCTTTAATAATATTAAGCTCTTTTTATTTTATAGACTACCTTCTTAACTTTTATATTTTACTATAGCTATTAATAAAGCCTACTTTAAGGGTTTTTTAAGGTTAATTTCTTAGTAATTTATTAAAGCTTACCTATTAACTAATTTATAAATAAGTTAATCTTTTTAAAGGTATTTAATAGCTTTTTAAGGTAGTTATAGTAAAGCTAATATATAGCCTTATTAAATACTATATTATTATTTATAAATACTTAGCTAAACTTAAGGTTTTTATTTTTTAATTAATATATTCTTATTTTAATATAAATAAGCTATAAAATATAGTTAGACTTACTTAAGTTAAGGCTTTTAATAAACTTAATAAATAAATTAAGGGTAGCTTAAATATAGTTAATTATATTACTTTATTAGCCTTAAGTTTATTAAGTTATTTTACTTTAAAAGGTAATAAGCTTAAGTTACTACTAAGTTATAAGTATTAAAAAGGTATTATAGCTTAAAAAGGTATATTTATACTTATTCTATAGTAAATAGTATTAGTTAAAGTCTTTAATAAATATAGTTTAATCTCTTAAAAAAGCTAATATAAGTTTATATAAAGGTATAGTTTAGTTATATTTAAAGTTAAGAAAGTATATAAAGTAAAGTTTTATATCTTATAAAGTAATAAAGCACTAATCTATTCTATATTAAGTTATTTATAATTTAGGGCTATATTTTTAATATATATATATAGCTATCTTACCTTTATATATAGTAAGTTAGTAATAGCTTAGGCTTAAAGTAAAGGGTAATTAATTAAAACTATATAGTTCTTATATTACTACTATATTAGTCCTAAGCTAAGCGCTTAGTATTATATATACTAAGTATATCTTCTTTTATATATTTTAGTATAATACCTTTATTATAAAAGAGTAATAGGTTAGCTACTATATTTAGCTAGCCTTTTAGTAAGAATAGGTTAAAAGCTTAAATAGTTATTTATTATACTATATTACTAAGCTACTAAAGCTAATAAAAAAGGTTATATTTTAATAGTTTAGTTTTTACTTTTTTTAAGGTACTTAACTTATTTTTAAGGTAACTTTTTATAAGCTATAAAGCTACTTACTCTTTTATAATAACTATAGCTTTTAACTTTAATTTAACCTTTTTATTTTATATTATTTAAAATAGTAAAGATATATAGTTTTACTAAGTAAGCTATCTTAGCTTATACTTATTACTTATTTACTATAGTATATAGTTAAAACTAAGCTAAGTGCTTACTAAAGTAGTTAAAATAGTATTTATAAGTATTACTTATAAAGGCTAAGTATAATTATTCTCTCTCCTTATATTAACTAACTATATATTAGCTATACCTTAAAGTAGCTTTATAGTATACTATAATATAGCTAAATTTATAGTATTTATAATACTACTTAAAATAAATAATATTATTATATAGTTTAGTATTAAATATCTTAGCTTTATAAACTACTTTAACTTAGTATAAATAATTAGCTATATTTACTTTATTAATACTTATAATAAAAAAAGCTTTATTAAAGGTATTATATAGTTTTTAAGTTATTACCTTAATAATTCTAAGGCTATTAGTAATAATAAAGGCTTTTATAATATCTTTTTTAAATTAGTTTTAATAAAAGTAATTAAAAAATCCCTTAATAATTATATTAAATACTTATTATTAAAGGGTTATATTTAGTTTAAATATATATTAAACTTAGTTCTTACTTATTAAGTAAGGCTTAACTAAGTCTCTAAATATTATAATAATATTCTTACTATAAAGGCACCTTATAACTATAGTATATTTAGTACTAATAGCTATATTAATAGTAGTAATAATATCTTTTAAGGACTTAATTTTAAAAAGCTTATTAATAAAAGGCTTTTTAATAAAGACTTTATAGTATACCTAAGGTAGTACTACTAAAGTAACTAGCTAATAAGTAAATTCTTAACTAAAGAGGGCTATATTAATAGTAGTAGTTATTTTATAAGCTATAATAAAAGCTTAAAAGATTTTTAAGTTAGTTTTAGGCTAAATTACCTTTTTAATAGCCTTTTTAATAGTTTTCTTAAGGTTTTTTATTATAACTAATTTAAAGATATTAATAGTGCTATAGTAAGTATATATTATTTCTATATTTAAGTAAAAAAAATAGAAATTCTAAATCCCTTTTAATAAGCCTATATTAAATAGCTTAATAATCTTATTATAATTTTTATATAAATATACTAATATCTTATTTTAACTTATAATAGGCTTAGGGTTAACTTAAGGGGTAAATATATTATTATTATTATTAGTCTTTATATTTAGGTAGTAGTAACTCTATATAAAGCTATAATTCCTAGTATTAATATCTATTAGTATTATACTACCTATTATACCTATACTTTAAAACTAATATAATATTAAGAAGGGAGGTAAATAGGCTTAATAAAACGTTTTATTAACTTTTTAAGCGGTTTAGAGTTAATTCTGTAGCGCTATTGCAGTGCAGGCGGATTTGCGAAAAGTTTTTTAGATTTAGTATTATTATTAAAGGCTTTTTTATTTATTATACTTAAAATATTATAAAAAAAACTATTATAAGTAACTTAGCTAGCGCTAATAAATATATAATTATAAGAGTAATAGTATAGAAACTATATAAAACCTTTATATAAGCGCCTTTAATTATAAGTATTAATAATATTAATATAGCTAATAGATTATACTATAATAAAATTATATATAAAGTAGAAATATTTAAAGTTAAACCTTATAATAAAGCTCTTTACCTTTACTAATATTACTAAGACTTTAAATATAGTTATATAATAGTATACTATATATTAGCCCTATATTATAGCTATTATATAGCTATTTATTATAATAATAAAAATAACTACTTAGCTTTTATAAAAGTAATATAAAAATACTATATAAACTACTTAAGTTCTTACTTAATATAATTAAAAAGTTATAAAACTATTAATAAGTAATAAGCTAAGGCTTATATTATATACTTAAACTAACTTAATACCTTTACTACTTTAGCTAAACTAAAAACTAAAGAATAAACTAAAGTAATAAAAGGTAAAAAAAAATTAGCTAGCTTTATACTTTTTTATAAAATATTATTATAAAAATATATTAGCTACTTATAAAGTAGCTACTTAATAATAGCTAATAAGGACTTTATTATTATATTACCTCTGTTTTACTTAAAAGAAGCTATTAAGGCTTTTTTATAAAACTATAGCGTTTTTATAGTAAAGGTACTATTAATAAAAACTAATACCCCTTTTAACTAATAAATATAATTATATAAGTTATATACTAAAATATATAAAAGAAAACCTACTTAGTTTATATAACCCTTAAAGCTTAGCTTAAAACTAATATAGTTATACTTTAAAAACCTAATAAAAATAATAAACTACCCTTTAACTTAAGTCTTAAACTTTATTAACTAATAGCTTAAAGTAACTATATAGCTATATATATTTACTACTACTATAGTTTTAAGTTATAAATAATATAAGTAGGCATTAATTAGTATATAATTATACTATAAAATACTAATATATACTTAATTTACTTCTCTAACTATAAATAAAACTAAATATCCCCCTTTTATATACTTTTAAAGGAGCTTATATAGCTTTATAGTATTTTTATTAGGGATTTTAACTAATACTATTTATTATAAAATTATTATAAATATATATTGTTAAGAAGTAAAATACTACTTATAGTTATAAAGTAATAGTAGCTTAAACTTACTATATTTTAAAGGGAAATAATATAAAAAATTTAAAGTAAAAGAGATAGCATTATTAATTATATATAAATATTTATAAATATAGTATTATAGTTTTTAAAGGGATATAATTTTATTAGTTTTAACTATATACTATAGCTTATTTATATTAATACTAAAAATATTAACTTTTTATTTATAAAATACTAATTTAAATAATATTATATAAATAAAAACCTTATATTTATTAAGGTAGTATACTAGCTTTATTTTAATAACTTTCTTTCCTTTTTAGTATATATAAGGTATATAAATATATTTATTAAATAGCTTATAGTAAAATTTAATATTATTACTATAACTATAATACTAAAAGGGCTTTATATTAGCCTTTATATATAACTATAGTAAAACCTTAAAATAATAAAGGTAGTTTAAAATACTTATAAAACTTAAAAATAATAATACTACTAATATATCTTAGTAAACTAAAAAGCTATATTTAAGGTAGTAGTATACTAAGACTATATTATATATAATAAGTAATATAGCTTTTAATAAAAGGTAGTAATAAAGGTAATAGTAAATAAAAAGAGCCTTTAAAAGCTTAAATAATAGGCTAAACTAAAAAGTAAACTATTATTAAAAACTTAATAAATCTTACCTTTATATTAAAATATAAGTAAGTTTTAAACACTATAATACACTTACTAAGGCAAAGCTAAAGCTTTTTTTAACTAATTCTTTTTAATATTTATAGTAAGAATAAATAACCTTTTAAATAATCTTAGCACTTACTTTAATTTTATAGTATTTTTTAATAAGGATAAATTTATAATAAATAAGATTTATAATATTCTTAAATAGCTATTAAACTAAAAAGTGCTTAGACTTAATAAGCTTTTAGTAGGGTTTCTAAAGATATATAATAAACCTTTAGCTTATACTTTAGCTACCCTTTTTAATATATATTATTAAGCTAAATACTACTTAAAACTATTTTAAAAAGCTAAGGTAGTTATTTTATATAAGCCTAAGAAGACCTTTTTAAAGATATAATATATAAAAGTATAATATTTTATTTCTTTTTTAAGTATAATAAGTAAAATCCTTAAAATAGTAGTAATAGTATAAATTATTTATATATTTAAAAAAAGAGGCACTCTTTTTAATCTTTAAATAAGTAATAAAGTAAACTACTTTACTAAGATAGCCTTTAGTATTTTAATAAAAGCTATAAAAATAGTATAGTATTATAATAAAACTATATTACTTTTTTAACTAAATATTTTTATAGCTTTTAATATAGTTTACTATAAATAACTAATATATATAATACTTACTATTAAATTACTTATATAAATAATATAGTAGGCTTAAGCCTTTATTAATAAATAAAAAGCCTATTTAATATTTAAAGGTAAAATAGCTACTGCTTAACCTATACCTATAAGGGACTTATAAGAGTCTTTTATATTCTTAATACTATTTCTATTATATATTATACCCTTATATAAAAAACTTAAAATAGTTTACTTTACTTTAATTCTTAGATTCTTAAATAATATA
>SRPV01000401.1:0-20507 GCA_018360135.1 Claviceps sorghi | reverse complement strand
TATTTGTATTGTATTTTGTATTTAAAAATTTAGGATGTATTGTATTTTTTTTGTATTGTATTTTGTATTGTATTTAAATACAATACAAAATTCAATACAAAAATACAATACATGTGTATTGTATTCCAATGCTCTGGTAATAACTCACTCTATTATTTAATTAAAACATATATATAAACTTATATAATAGAAAAAAGTTTTAAGCTACTAAATATTATACTTTTTATTTATTAAAAAAGCTTAAGAGTTAAGTACTTACTTACCTTTAACTAATAAGATATAGAAAATAATTAAGGAGTATTTTAGTGTAGCCTTATGCCCACTAAAGGGATAGTTAGTAAGAATTTTACTTTCGCTAAAAAGCAGTTGCTATCTTAAAAAAGTTCTATGTTAATTAAAGCTTTTAAACTATACTACACTTTAGCTTAGCATTATATCCTAAGTATTTTACTAAAGTTCTCTATGTATATATTTTATATGCAGATAACATTCTCCCTCAGAAAGTAATCACATCGCTCTACGTTCTGAATATCACACAGTTTTTGGATGAGGGCAATACAGAAGACTACCACTTCATAGAACCTCATACAAGGTACTTTCAAACATGGACGTACTTGATCTCGAGCCTCCGGACGATGGCAAGTACGGCTCTTCAGTATCGTATAAGAACTTCAATTCTCTTCCTTCGAAGCTTGCATCGGTGCTTTCAGTCTCCTTTTCCGATCCGGAATTTCGTGAAACTCTCTCACTTTTCGACCAGCGTCACTTATTAAACAATGCGACAAACAGACGTCAGATACGCCTCGACTTTCAAAAATGCGTGACGCAATGTAACGGCTCCGTTATTGATCAATTTGGCCGGGTCGCAGAGGTGTGTCCCCCCTCCACCAGCATGGAATCTTTCAAAAGAGTTAACACTGGACCTAGCAATTGTTGCACGTCAAGGCTGTCCTTGACACGTTGAATACAGAATATGGACTCATGAAGTCGCAGGCTGAAATAGCTCAAAACGAAACGTCGTCGATCCTGCAGCACGCTATCGTCCTATTGAAGGAGCGGGAGCTTCTCGATAATAAGCAAAGCATCTTGATGGCGTTCAAAAACCGATTTATCATGAGTGAAGCTGACGTCGTGTCGTTGACGTCCATCGTCGAGCCTCTTGATCATCGATTCTATACCGCCCTGTGTAAAGCCAAAAAAATAAATCGAGACTGCGAAATTCTACTTGGACTCGAAAAGCAGACATTCGGTCTTGACCTCATGGACCAAGTCTCCAAGAACCTTAACCTTGGGTTTCAAAAGTTGTATAAATGGATTCAAGGGGAGCTCAAGACCTTCAATCCTGAAAATCCGCAGATGAGCTCGTCCATTCGGCGCGCTTTGCGAGTTCTGGCAGAACGACCATCCCTCTTTCAAGCTTGTATTGATTATTTCTCTCAAGTAAGAGAACGTGTTCTGTCAGAATCTTTTCATGTTGCTTTGACGGGAACATATCCCTCTGGCGCTGTCGATGATAGCATTAAGCCAATTGACCTTATTGCTCATGACACAATGCGCTATGTTGGAGATATGCTAGCTTGGATACATGCAGCAGCGGTCAGTGAGCGCGAGGCCATGGAAGTTCTGTTTGTCACAGAAAGCGAGGGGCTTGCCGATGGGATCAGTCTTGATAATGAAGTCGAGGTTTGGCGGCGCGTGACAGATGACAGAAGCCCCGAAAGCGAGCTCGACACGTTCAAGACCCTTGGTGACCTCGTGGATAAGAACCTTATTGGCACCGCCAGACTACTTCAACAGCGCGTTGAACAGGTTATCCAAGCCAACGAAGAAATTATTCCTGCTTACAAACTAGCAACTCTCCTGAGTTTCTACCGGACTATCTTCGATAAATTACTCGGCTCGTCAACGCACATACCAGGATGTGTTCGGAGCCTGGAAGCCGAAGTTCTAAGACAATTTCGAGCGTTGATAAAGGAGGACATTGCCTCTGTGCAAGCCGAATCACAGAAGGTTTCTGCAGATCTGGCTGCCCCGAAATTCTTCATTGACGCTCTCGAGCAGCTCAAAGTTATCATGTCAACGTACGGCTCGTCTTTGTCGTCACATGAAGATAAACCATTGGAATTTGAGATGGTTTTGTCTACTGCTTTTGAGCCATTTCTATCACTTTGTGAAAACATGGCTGAAATGTTGACACCTTTGAAAGGCTCTATCTTCATTATCAACGTCAATATTGTGGCCGAAAAATGTCTTGCTGTGTTTGATTTCACACAACAACAGGCTGACCAGCTTCGACAAAAAGTCAAGGCTGAGGCAATTAAGGTTGTCGAAAGTCAGTATGAGTTCTTTCGTCTGGAATCGGGTCTTGAGCCGGCCTTATTCGAGACGAGAGACGGTATAACAACACTCAAATTAAACGCTAGCGAACATGCCATTAGTGCCGCGAGTCGGCAACTTGACAAGTTTCTTCCATCTGCTGTGATGGACGCCAATGATAGAATAAAAGATATTCAGGACGCCTCATTAGCTCGTAGTATAACCGCCGAAGCGGCTGAAATGTTCTGCAAAGATTTCGAGACATGGGAACGCGAAGTTCAAAAACAGGCGGGCGAAGGTACTGAGGAAAGGGGGGCCTTACAATACGTATTCCCAAGAACTTCAGCCGATATTCGAGTACTACTATTATAGAAGCTTATCTACTAATTATGGATAAACAGCTCTAATTATATATTAATTTTTAGGATGTGATCCACAAAATAAGATCACTCTTAAAATTACTTATAATATTTCCTATATTAGCTTAATATTTTTAATTCTTAAGCTTTATATTCTATATAATTATCATTTAAATATAGCCCTTTTTTTATATTATTAACTACTTATTAAATCTAAGTTTATAATCTTATAAGTAGGCTTATAATATTAAGATATTTTTAATAAAAGAATTTTATTAAAGTTATTATATATTTAAAACTATTTATATTATAAAACGCTTTATTTAGTTTTAAACCTTACTATATAACTTAATATTAAAGCTTTTACTTTATACCTTTATTTATAAGCTAAAAAGCTAAAAATTTTTTAACTTTTTACTTTAGCTTACTATTAATAATATTAAGTAGCTTAGGTTATATATATTACTAAAGTAATAGATTATTAGCTACTTTTTATAAGGGGTTTATATAAAATAATTAACTTTCTTTAAACTATAATAAAGTATTTAAAATATAACTAAAACTATATTCTTTTAGAACTATTTAAGGGCTAGCTTATTAAGAATTTAATTAAGTTATAAAAGCTTTAGTTAAAAATCCTTTTTTACTTATATAAATAAAGTCTTTAATAAACTAATTAATAGCTTATCTTTTTTTATTAGCTTAATTCTTTTATTATTTTTATATATAAAAAGTATTTTTATAAGTAATATATTAAATATTATATAATTGGTATATAAGTTTAACTATTACTTTCTTTCTTTTAGAATTTATATCTACCTTTAATAATAATAAAGAAAGTAAATAATAGAGTTTATAACTAATAATAATAATTAATAAGCTTATTTTTAAAAAAGTATAATATAAACTATTATATATAAAATTTAATAAAAAAAAGGTATTTACTTTAATAAGTTTAATACTTATTTATATAAAAATAAAAGTATTAGTTTAAGATAATATTTGTTACGGCTAGCTTACAAAGGCAGGCATAGAGGCCGCAAAGAGTGCTCTATTAACAACAATTATAAACTAAGGAGCAAAAAGGAAGCAAAATAACCCTAGCCTAGGATATATAGGCTTTTGTATAGGGTAGGCTTAGTTATCTTATATAACCTTAGTTAAGCTAACCCTTATAAGACCCCTTAGGGAATGTGCCTAAAGGCATTAGTCCTTACACTACCCCTCTTTAAGCTAGTGTTACTATATAACTTTAGCTTATACTTATAGAATTCCTAAAGAAAGGTAAAGAAATTACTATTAAATAGTAAAAACATTAATAATATAGTTTAAGCTCTTTTAAAATTATTTATAACGCTTTTTATACTAACTTAGCACTCTTAACCCTTAAGCCTTATATTTTACTTAATTATTATTAAAATATAAACTACTATTTATATTATTAGCTGCTTACTAAATCTAGGTTTATAACCTTATAAGTAAACCTATAGTATTAAGGTACTTTTAATAAAAGGATTTTATTAAAGTTACTATATATTTAAAACTATTAGTATTATAAAATACTTTATTTAGTTTTTGTTATAGTCTAGCCTAAAAGGCTGCTGCTTTCTAGCAACTATAGTATTATTAATATCCTTAGGGGAGAAGGAGGAAGTCCCTCTCCTCTCTGCTATATATTTAACTTATATATAATATAGGTGCATAAAGGCAACTCTAAGTAAGCCTTATAAGCCTATAAAAGGCCTATAAAGGGAGCGCTTAAAATCTAAGCCTAAAGCTTAAATCTATTATATAGCCCCCTTCTTACTCTTTATCCTACTACTTTATATAAAAGATAAGGACTTACTATAGTTTAGTAATAAAGAAATAATAACCTATATAATATATATTCTACTACTTAGCCTATTAACTTAAATAAAGCTTTTATAAGAATTTAATTAAGCCCCTACCCTATTAGTATTAAGGGCTTACTTTAGTAGCTAGCTTACTACTATTTATAGCTAATTTAGTTTAATAAGAAAAACAATACCCTATTTAAAACTTAATAAATAAATAAATAAAATAATAAACTATTTAAAAAGGGAAATCTAAGTATATTAACTATAAGTAATTTAAAGAATATATATAATTACTTTAGGCTTATAGTAAAATATAAAATCTCCTATATTCTAACCTTACACCCCTTAATATATCCCTTTAAACTATTACTTAGCCCTTATTTTTCTTATAAGAATACCTTTCTATATATATTTAAAGAGACTTTTTCTATACTTTATTTTTTACTTCTTAGCCTTTTATCTATAACTATTATACTATTTTTATATTATCTTACTATATCCCTTACTCCTTTTTATATTATTAGCTTACTCCCTCTTTACTTTTATAAAGCTAAAATAAAGTAAGCTTAAAAGGCTCTCCTTAAACCTTATTTACTAATTAATAAATACCTATATTATATCTACTACTATTAGTATACCTAAAGAATATTACTTACTTAATAATAATTCTTATACTATAAGGTATTTTATAGTAGTAAGTAATTTTAATAATAAGGTATATAATCCCTAATATATTATTTAAATATAGTGCCTAAGTTATCTCCTTTATACTTTAAGAAATAGCTACTTTAATTATAAGCTTAACTCTTTTAAAGCCTATTTAAAGTACTATTAAAAGTATAAAAAGTATATATAAAGATATAATATTCTTACTACTAACCCTACTTTTTACTATACTATTTATAATATAGCTAAGGCTATAAACTAAGGTAAGGCTATTAATATATTAGCTTAAAAGATAGCTTTTAAGCACTTAGTAAATTTTATAAAGTTAACTACTTAGTTTATAGCTTTAAGGAAATACTTTTAAGCGTTATATAAGGCTATTTATAGCTTAGCTAAAGGCATTACTATTAACTAACCTACCTTCCTTTAGCCCTTAGCTAACGCCCCCTTTACCCTTTTATTAAGTATTTTATAAATACTATTTATTACCCTTTTAGCTACTACTACTACTCTATTTCTTACTCTTACCTTTACTATTATTACTTTATTCTTTATTATATTAAATATTATTTTATATTATATTAGTACTAAACTTACTTCTATATACACTACTCTCTCTTAATATATAGCCTTAGTTTAAAATATAGCTATAATATTAAAAAATCTTACCTTTATTTATATAATATTAATTACCTTATTTACTATTTATACTTAAGATAATTCCTTTATTATACTTATCTCCACCCTCTTTTACTATATTATATACTTAGCTATTACTTAATTTACACTCTTTTAAAAGCTTACCTTTTAACTATTATTAAGTTTTTAAGCTATATTAAATAGATTATTTAGCTTTTATTACTACTTACTTTTAATTTTTAAGCACTCTCCTTTTAAGCTATCTTTTATTAGTACTTTTAATACTATTTTTATTATTAAGTAAGCTTTTAATAGTATAATATACCTTACTTCTTACTTAGTTAATACTTTTATTTACCTTACTACTATTATTACTACCTTTATTATTATTAGTAATAAAAGTAATAGTAGTAGCTATAGTAATAGCCTTACTATTACCTTATCCTTAGTTTTATTCTTAGCTACACTTACTATAGCTACTTTTTATTTTATAGTAGCCCTTTTTACTAATTAACTTACCTTTACCTTACTTTATTACTTACTTTTACTTATTTACTAAGCTTAGCTACTTATTAAGTATTAAACTTTAGCTTATAGTAGCTTTATTATCTCTTTATTTAGTAGTTTATTTAAATATACTATAGCTAATATATCTTAAGTTCTTTTATCTTAGCTTTAACCCTTTTTTACCTTACTTTAGCCTTTACTTACTATACCTTTATCCTTCTTTTTTTTATATTACTAAGCTATATTTACTATATTTATACTATCTTTAGCTACCTTATTTATACTAATACCTTTATAAGTTAATATCTACTACTATCTTAAATATAAGCATCCTTTTAGTTAAGTTAGTAGTATTTTAAGTTATTTTTAGCCCCCTTTTATAGCCTACTATCTATTACTTATTACTACTTTAAATATCCTTTACCTATTACTTATTACTGCCTTAAATACTTTTTATTTATTACTTATTATTACCTTAGCTATCTCTTACTTATTATTTACTATTATCTTAATTAAATCTTTTACTATTACTTTACTTATATTTACTATTTTTTATTAACCTATTCCTTTTTTACCTTATTATTATAAAGTAATATTAACTAGCCTATTACCTTTATTTAGCTAAACCTTAGCTAGCTTTTAAATACTTATTAGTTTATAATACTATCTTTTATTTAGCTTTTATATACTTAAGCTAGCCTTAGTATAAAAGTAAAATACTAATAGCTAGTATTATTTAATATAAGTTAAGAAGCTAGCTAAAAATAAAAAAGAGAAAGATAGTAATAAAAGTAAATAGTTAAGTATTTATTAAAAGGGAAATAAAGAATAACTTATAATATATTAAAGTAATTTATTAAAGTTTAAGTAAGCCCTTTATTAGGTATAAAATAAAAGTTAATAAATATATAACTAAACTATTATATAAATATATATTACCTTACTTAGCTTTAAACTAAGCTAAAGCCTTAGTATTCTTTATACTCTTTAAGAGCTTTTATATTAGCTATATATAGCTTACCTATTTTATTAAGATATTATATTAGCCCCTTTAACCTTAAGTATTCTTAGTAGCTAAAATTTCTTTTACTTTATACTTTATTAGCTTAGGGTTATTAAAAGGCTAAAGTAATTAAAGGTTTAAATAAAGGTTTTAAAAGACTTAAAATAAAAGTAAGTTATTTATAGTATATTTTACTAAGTTAATATAAAAAATAAGATATATACTCTTTAGTATATTTAAATAAATAGTTAATAGTATAGGGACCTTTAATATAGTATACTTTACTATAACTTAGTTTAGTTTTTAGCTTAAATAATTAGTTTTTATATAATAAAGGCTTAACTATACCTTATTCTTTATTATAAACTTCTTTATTAGCTAATAAATATAATTTACTATCTTTTATTAATATTACTATATAAAATCTATTACTACTTAAGTTAGCTATATACTTTTATAAATATATTTAAAAAACTAAACTACCTACCCTTTAAGTAATATAAGGCTTTTAATAAGGCTTTTAATATACTAAATAAGATTTATATTAAATCTATAAAGGGCTAGGTTTATACTAACTCTTATAATAGTAAATATATAATTATTTAATATAAGCTAATAGGCAAAAAGATAGCTAAGCTAATTATATTATAAGAATTCTATAATAGTATAAAGGATTACCTATATCTCTTAGTTTACCTATTTAGTGCTACTATTAATTTAAAAATAGTATAATATAAATAATAAGTAGCTAGTTTTAGTAAGGAAATATAATATAAACTAGAACCCTTTTACTTAATTTAAGCTATAATTAAAAATAATACTTTAAGGGAACCTATAAAACTACTACTAATATTTTAGAAACTGCTATATATATACCTTAAATACTATAGTTATTATAGCCTTAAGCTAAATATATTTTAATAAGTAGTTAATAATTACTATAAAGTATTATAAGGTATTTAATAAAGAAGCTAAAAGGTTTATTATAAAGTTAATAAAGATTTATAACTAAAAGCAGTTTAAAGCTAAAATAAAGCGTAGTAAGCCTTAGTATAGCTAATAGCTCTTTTATTTAGCAAAATAGTAGTAATTCTAAATATACCTTATAATATTAGCTAATATCCCCTCTTAGTAAAAGTCCTTATAAAAGGCTTAAAATATAGTATTTCTATTTAGGTAGCTTAGTAAGAGAGACTTATAGATATAGTAAATTAGTACTATAGTTAAAGGCTTATATTATAGGGCTTAAAGTTAGCCTTAGAATAATAGCACTTTATATATATTTACTTTATAGTCTATTATTTATTAATAAGTGTATACCTTTAAGGAGAACTAATAAGCCCTCTCCTATAATACCTTTAACTTTACTAAGTAGGTAGAGTTCTTTTAAATACTAATATTTTAAAGGTTTTAAAGGTATATTTTAGTAAAGAAATTATACCCTTTTAGTAGGATTTTATTAGATATTAGGTAGATATTTAAAAGGCCCTTTTAAGAATTAATAAGGGAACCTAAAGTTTCCTTAATTACTATAGTAAAGACTAGGTTAATAAGTGCCTACCTTATTAAGGCTACCTTAAACTTATTTTATTCTTAATATAATAATATATTTAGCCTTTTTATTTAACTACTTAAGTAATAGTAGAGGTAAAAGTAAAAAAGTATTAATATTTTAGCTTAATAAGCTTACTATTTAAATATCTTCTAAGGGCTAAAGAAGTATTCTAAGTTCTTATAGTTTATAAGAATTATAAAAGAATAGGCTATACTTTAAAGTTTTATTAACTAAGCCTTTAAATAAGAAATTATACTAAGGAGTTCCTTATTATATATAATATAGTTCCGCTTTACTACTATTAATTATATAAAATAGTATATAACTAAGTAAAGCATACCCTTCTTATTATACTAAAAGAGGCAACCCTTAATAGCTTCTCTAAAGGAATCTATCTCTACTACTATATCTTAGTTAAGGTTTTATTAAGCTAAAATTAAGTATAAAATAAAAGCTAATTTTAGGCGCTAAAATATATCCTTATAGGCTTAAAACTATATAAATAGTATCCCTTTTTATATTAAAGCTAATAAAAGCTTAATAAGGTTTAAGAAGTTTATAATAAACTTTTAATAAAAGTTTATAAAACCTAAAAAGCTATAAATACTCTTAACCTTAGTTAGGGCCTTTTAGTTATAAATAATAGTAATTTTCTTTAAGTTAAGGTATACTATATATTTTACTTAAATAATAAACCCTAGGTACTTAACCTTTATTACCCTAAAAGTATACTTAGTAATATTAAAGTATAACTCTATTTATTAAAGGTAAAGGAGGATTTCTTAAGTTTATTAAATATAGTCCTTATATAAGCTGCTAAAGTAAATAAAGATATTATTAAGATAAGCTATTATATAGTCCCTTAAAGCATCCCTTAAAGCACTATTAATATAGTATTAAAATATTACTAGCACACTTATTAAGCTAAATAGGCACACTAGCTATTTAAATAAGCTAAAATATATATAAAACGCTATTAAATATTTATCCCCCTTAGCTATATAGATTTAATAGAAGGTAGTGTAAATATTTAGCTTTATAAACTACTAAGCCTTTATAAAAAAGTGTAAAGTCTCTTTAATAAATAGCAGTAAGTAGTAGTCTTAGTTTATAACTTTATTTAATATATAGTAATTTATATAAAACTACTAACTACTCTCTGCCTTTTTAACTAGTAATATAGGGGCTATAGTTAATAAGGAGAAGGCTTAGATCTATTCTTTATTTATAAGTTTTATAATTTATTTCTAAATCTCTAATAGCTAGTTTTATAGTATATTATATAATAGCGCTTAAGAGAGCTTTAGTACTAACTTATTAGGGTTTTATTATAAGTAAATATAGTAGTTTAACTAACTCTAATAAAGGGATAGTATACTTATATTTTCCTTATTAAAAAGGTTTATAAAGTCCTTAAACTTTACTAAGAGTTATTTTAAGATAGCTACTTTATTTAAAACTAAAGAACCTACTAAAGTTAATAGAATAAATATTATTTTATAAAGGCTAGTAACTATAAAAAATATATTTAACTCTATCTTTACTATTTTATATACTAAGCTAATATAAATAGAGCCTAGGATAGCTAAGATAGAGTGTTATACCTCTTATATATTAAAGGCCTTAATTTCTAATTTAGGACATACACCTACTACTAAATAGCACTATACTATATAAAGTTTAACTTTATTATATAATAGCTATAGTATACTTAAGATATAGTTATAAAACAACCCTAGGACTATATAAGTAGCTATAAGAAAGACCTATTTATTAATATCTACTTAAAAGCAAACTAAATATATAATATATAGCTATATTACTACTACCCCTTAAACTAAGTTAAGCGCCTCTATAGCTATTATAATACTATATATATATAGTAGGTAAATATAGGTAAAACTAAGCTACTATATAACCTTTTTACTTATAACTATAAAGCTATTATACTTATTATTAACTTAGGTTTAAAAGAAAGAGAGACTATTATAAAGGAGTAAAATAAGAAAAAATAGTAATTCTATATTCTATTTTATCTTACTATACTTTTACTATAATTAGTTTATATAGTAATTAATATAATAAGTAATATTACTATTACCTTTACTACTAAGACTTAAGTAGTAAGGCTATTTTTTTTTAAATTAAAGCTATTAAACTTACTTATTATATTCTTCTTAAAGACTTTATAAACCTATATTACTACTATATTTACTAAGTAACTTAATAGTAAAAGGTAATACTATTAAATTAAGTACTTAATAACTCTATAGTAAAGGTATTAACCTATTTACCTTTACTATTAGTATACCTTTAATATTACCTACTTAGCTTACTTAGCCTTTATTAAGAAATTAATCTTATTCTTAGCTACTTTCTTTTTTAACTTCCCTTTTTTACCTATTACTATTAAAAAAAAGGCTAAGTTAATACTAATTATCTTTATATTACTATTTTTATTATAGCTAATATAGTTAAATTACTTTACCTTAATATATTCCTTAAGGTAGTATAAGTTAATATTAAGTATAATACTATAATAATATTTAATAGCCTTATAATAGTTATTATAAAAGATATTATAACTTATATAGTAGTCCTATATTTATTTATTAAAGGCTATATAAAGTTTAAATAGCTTTACTATATTTACTTAGTTAATACCTTTTACTAAAACTAGCTTTTATTTAAAATAGATATAAAAATCTATAAAGTATTTATTAGTACGCTATTTAAGCTAATTTAGCTTTAAGACTATATATTTCTTTTAATAAAGGTTTATAAATATATTATTAAGGTAGGTAAGAAATTACCTTAAGGTATATATAAAAGTATATCTTAACTTAAAAAAGAGGGTAATCTAAGCTTAAATCTTTAACCTTAAGTTTTAATAAATTAAAAACTATTTATTATAATTACTACTAATAAAATTAAAATTAGCCTTAAGCTTATATACTATTAAGCTTTATTAAGCCTAAAAGGAAGCCTTATTACTATTATAAAGGGTCCCTATTAAGAGTAGCTTATATTTAAGCTGCTTCTACTAAGGCTTACTTAGTATTATATTATATAAAGCTAATATAATATTATAAGGTAGCGCGCTTACTATAGCTACTTAAAAGCATATATTTTCTAGCTATATATCTTACTATATAACTCTCTTTTAAAGGTATTAAAGTTTCTATATACCCTTTAAAAGTATTATATTATTACTTTAATTTAGATTTATTATAATCCCTATATTTATTAAAAAGATAAAAAATATTAATTATTATAGTTTAGCTTAAAAGGCTGCTACTTTTTAGTAACTATAGTATTATTAATATCCTTAAAAAAGAAGGAAAAAGTCCCTCTCCCCTTTACTATATATTTAACTTATATATAATATAGGTGTGTAAGAGCAACTTTAAGTAAGCCTTATAGGCCTATAAAGGGCCTATAGAGGGAGCGCTTAGAATCCAAGCCTAAAGCTTAAATCCATCACAGTTTTAAACCTTACTATATAACCTAATATTAAAGCTTCTACCTTATACTTTTACCTATAAGCTAGGAAGCTAAAATTTATTTAACTTTTTACTTTAGCTTACTATTAATATTATTAAGCAGCTTAAGCTATATATATTACTAAGGTAGCGGATTATTAGCTACTTTTTATAAGTAATTTATATAAAATAATTAACTTCCTTTAAACTATAGTAAAGTCTTTAAAATATAGCTAAAACTATATTCTTTTAGAACCTTTTAAGGGCTAGCCTATTAAGAATCTAACTAAGTTATAAAAGCTTTAGTTAAAAATCCTTTCTTACTTATATAGATAAGGTCTTTAATAAACTAATTAATAGCTTATCTTTTCTTATTAACTTAACTTTTTTATTATTTTTAAGTGTAAAAAGTATTTCTATAGGCAATTTATTAAATATTATATAGTTATTATATAAGCTTAGTAGCTACCTTCTTTCTCTTAGAGTTTATATCTATCTCTATTAGTAATAAAGAAAGTAAATAGTAAGGTTTATAACTAATAGTAATAGTTAATAGGCTTATCCCTAAAGAAGTATAATATAAACTATTATATATAAAATTTAATAAAGAAAGGTATTTACTTTAATAAGTTTAGTACTTATTTATATAAAAATATAAGTATTAATTTAAGTTAGCGTTTATAATCTTAATACTTCCTTAAGTCTAAGAATAGTAAGGACTCTTATAATAATATTTAATATTAGTTAGCTTATTTATTATATTTATAAATTTAAAGATAAATAGTCCTATATTATTAAAAATCTAAACCTTAGGCATTTTAAAGAATTAGTATACTTAATAAAAGTAATAACTTATAAAGGTCTTAGTATTATTATTCTTTTTACTAAGAATAGATATTATAAGTTAGCTAAACTTATAAATAAATACCTAAATATAGTTATAACTATATATATCTATTAGTATTATCTTTCTATTAACTACTACTATATACTATATATAGAAAGAAATAGGGATTAAATGTAAGAGTCTTAGTGTTTTATTATAATATATTTTATTATATTAGCAATTATAACAATTTACTATATATCTTTAAATATTATAACTTAATTTATTTTATTAGTAAGTCTTTACTAGTAAAGCTCTAGTTTTATTCTAACTATTATAAGTAAATATAGTAAAAGTATAAGCTTTATAGATTAAAGTAGTATATAGAAAGATTTTACTATTAGTTAAAGTTTTAGGGATTATTAGCTTTCTATTATAAAAACCTAAACCTTATTTATAGTTTTCTTAGATAATTAAATTAATAAGATTAGCTTTAGTAAGTATTATTAGATTAGTAGTAGTCTTTAAAGCAGTAATTTATAACTTAATTTATTTAGGAGGAATTAAAATAATATCTTAGTTAAGCTTCTTATACACTTTTACTATAGGATTATTAATAGTTTTTTATAAAAAGGCATTTATAGCTATATTCTCCTTTCTTAGTTAATATTGCTATATAATATTAAAATTAGTAAAGTATTAAGACTAATAGATTTATTAAGTAAAGAGTAGGCGTTTAAATAAGAAAAAGGTTAGAGCTTAATAATTAGTAACTATAATAAATTTAGCACTCTATAAGGCTTATTTATAATTATAAAGAGTGTAAATTATAGTAAGTAATTCTTAGTTTTAAATTAAATATAATTATTCTATTATAGTTAATAATTTTAATAAGAAGCTTAAAGGTTTCTAAGTGTAGTCCTTTTATTCTTACTAAAGCACACTGCCTATAGCTTTAGCTAAAGTATTATATTCTACCTTTAATAGTTGTTTAAGCTTATAAAAGGCTAAGACTAAAGCTTATATAACTAATTCCTTAAGTTTATTAAAGGCTATAAGTTATTTAAAATCTTTAATAAAAAAAATATCCTTTTTTAATAATTAGTTTAATAGTTTAGCAGTTTTATTAATATAGTAGCAAAAAATATAAATATAGTTATAAAAGCTTAAGAAGGAATAAACAGCCTATTATAAATTTATATCTTTCTACTTCTAATTAATAATAGCCTAAATCTTTTCTAAGTAAATGCTTACCCTATAGCTAACCTTTAATTATATACTAAAATAGTTAACCTTTTATATATTAAAGTATAATTTCTTAATATTACCTTAAAGTTTAGCTTAGTATAAATAAAAGATTACCTCCTTTACTATATTAAAGTGTAAATCTTTATCCTCCTTCTTTATAAAGATTAATATATTATTAATATTGTGACGGGGCAAATTGGTCGGGAGACTAATGTGGCTATAGCGTGGGATGCGGTCGCAAATAGGCAGGGGTAGGCCTAACTATCTAATTAAGGGGAAAAGTATAAATAGAGAGTGTTTTATATAGCTTTTCTTTATACTCTATAGTATATTTTTACGCTTATTTAAAATATTAAAATATTAAAATAAGATCTTTATTATATTCCCTTTTCCTTATATACCTTACTATTATATAAGCTTTTAAATTAAAAACGCTTACTATTATTATAAAGTAAATATAATAAATTATTTAATTAGAAAAAAACCTATAAATTAAAACTAAAATTAAGTATATTACTTTACTAGTTATTATTATAGAAAGAGGTAAAAAACCTATAGTATTACTAAAGAAGGCTATTTATTATATTTTAGAAAAGAAAAGAGCTATATAAGAAGATAAGAGTTTTAGTTATTATTCTTAGCTAAATAAACTATCTAATTATATAATAATTCTACTTTTAAGATTATTTCCTACACCCTTTATACATTTAACTCTATAGATTCTAAGGTTTATTATTAGTAATATAGTAGCCTCTATAAATTATAGAGTTAAGTATATTAAAAGGTTATATAAGTTTTAGGGTTAATATAAATAGTGGTTCTACTTAGGTATATATTCTAATTACCTTAGTATAAGCTAAGTTAAAAAGAGGCACTTTTTAACTACTACTAAACTAAGTTTATTATAATAAAACCCTACCTTACTAAAGGACTAACCTATAGCTAGCTAAACTATTAAAACTATAATATATTAATAGAAAGATAATAATTTTCTTAGTTAAAATTATTTAATTTTATTTAGAAGCTAAGGATAGATTAGAATTAGTAGTTAGAAGCTAAAGATAATATAGCTTAATAAAATAATTATAACTTATAATTATTAAATAGGCTTACTTACAGCCCCTATACTTTATAAAGGATCTTAATTAGCTTAGAACCTATAAAAACTATTCTTAACCTAAAGACTAATATAGCTAATACCCTTAAATAACTAATTAGCTAGTAAATAGCCTAATTTATACTTATATCCTTAGTTATTTATCTCGCTTCCTTTATTTCTAAAAGCTATCTCCTTACCCTTTTTATTTTCTTATATAGCATTATTAAGTTTAATACTAATAGTATTATAAATTTACTTAAAGCTCTTATAACTAATTCTATACTATTATCTTTTTTAGCCCTTTTATCTAATTAAAACAATCTACCTTTATACACTTTTATATTTAACTAAATTAATATTCCTAGGCCTTTCTTTATTTCTTTAAAAGTAAGCTTTTATACTAAATACCTTAGCATTTCTAAAGAAGTCTTAGCTCTTAGTACTAATATAATAAATAATACTTTTAAAGGAATTAAGCTAAATAACTTTACTAAGCTTTTTAGTAAGACTATTAAACGCTAATAAGCTATTATTTCCCTTTAAAATAGCTTTAATATTAATAAATTTACTAAAGAAGATATTACTAAGTTTATTAAAGACTTTAAAGATAAAATAAGAGTCCTTAGTATCTTTAATACTAATTAATACTATAAGTTTAAAAAATAAATTACCCCTAAGCTTAAAAAGATTATTAAGCCTTTTATTACTACTTATATATAAAAAAAAGCTAAAAAGGTATTATTATACTAGTTTATAGCTACTTCTTAGAAATAAACTAAGGAAGCTATTAATTAGTTAAAATAACTTAACACTTAGCATCCCTAAAGCTTCTCTAATATATATCTTTAGCTTTAGTAGTATTAAGCTTTTATATCTAAAGCTTATCTTAAAGAATAAAAATTTATTACTAAATAGTCTAAATATATATATAAAGCTATACCTAACTAAATAATTATTAGCTTTCTTAATAAGTATAATATAATTAAGGAGGCTTTTATTATATCTAAGTATAAGCATCTTTAAAGCCTTTTAAATAAATATATTAAAACCTATCTTTTATTAAAAAGCTATAATCCTTACTAAATAACTACTAAAAAAACTAATAGCTAGTATATTAATCCTAAAAGTAGCTATTAGCTTTTACTTAACTAATTATATAAACGCTTAAGTAAATAAGCTACTATTAGTTAACCTAAAGTATAAAGCTTTATAACTAATCCTAATAATTATAAAAGTTAAATAAATATACTTATAAAGCAGCTTAAGGAGCTATATATTATAATGCTTTAAGGGAATACCCTTATACTTAATCTCTTTAAAAGAATTAATAAATACTATAATCTATCTATAATAATAATATAAAACTCTATCTATATTAAAAAGTAAAAGGAGTATATTAATATCTATATAAATATATATAAAGCTAAGTATTATTTAAATAATAAATACTTTTATTATAATAATAAGGGCTACTTTCTTAATAGGTATAAGTACTTAGCTTATAATTAGAAGATTAGCTTTATTTAATATAACTCTTAAGTATAAGTCTTAGCTATTAGTAATAATTTATAAAAGTACTAAGTGCTACTAATACTATATAATCTCTTTTTAAACATTAAAAGCTATATTTAATAATTAATAGTTTTTTAAGTTAAATACTTTACTAATTATATTATTAGCTATTTAATCCCTTAAGTATAAGCCTTTAATTAAGTTACTAAGGAGAATTAAGTAATAATACTAAAGAAAAAGGAAATTATTAATAGTATAAGCTAAAGGTTAAACTTATCTATATATTAGCTTAAATATTAAAGGCTATAGCTAACTAAAATCTTATAAAGGGACTTATAACTAAAGACTAAAGTAATTATACTTTATAAGGTTAATTAATTTAAGCCTAATTAGATAAATATCTATATTATACCTTTTATTAACGCTAATATAATTAAGAGAGCTTAGGTTAAGAATATTATAAATAAACCTACTATAAAGACCTACTCTTAGCTTATTAAACTAAAGGTTAGTAGCTAAGACTTAAATAAATACTATAAGAGATTTATTAAGTAGCTTTATAAAAAGGTTCTTTTTAAAAAGATAGGCCTTAGCTTATATAACCTCTTTAAGCTCCTTTTACCCCTTACTAAATTAGTTAGTAAAGAATATTAAGTTAAGGTAAAAGATATTAAGAAGGTTCTTTTTTATAATAGCTACTTTAGAGCTATAAAACTAATTCTATTAAGTAAGTTTTATAAGTTTAGTAAAAACTAATTATTTAATTTAATAGCACTCTTAAATATTATTTAAGTAATAGCTACTTAAGTTAAATATAATAAGGCTATTAAAGCCTTTATAATTAAGCCTATTAGTAAATCCTTAGTTAGTATTAGTATAGCTTTATAAACTCTTTTATAGAAATAAATATAATTATTAAGGGTTATAGGAAATACACTTAACTTAATAATAGAATTATTTAATTAGTAGGTAATAAAGGTGCTTTTTATAAAGATTAAATAGCTATAAATGCTTTTAATTACTATTCTAAGAAAGTAAGATATCCTTTGTTTAAATTTATAGGTAAAGCACTTATAAAAGCTATCTTACTTATAAATTTACCTTAAAAACCTAAAAGGACTACTTTTCCTAATATTAGTTAACTTTAAATTATAAGGGAATCTAATTAGTAAGGACTTTATAAAAAGAGCTAATCTATTAGTTTAACTAATAAAGATTAAAGCTAACAGTATATTATACTTAAACTATTTAATAAAGCTAAATAAAGAGGTTAGGACTAAGCTTTATCTTAGCAATATTTAGACTTTTATTTACTTCTATATTACACTAAACACTATCTCTATCCCTATTATCTTAGGTATACCCTTTATTTAATAAGCTTAAGTAATATTTAATTACAGCTAAAGAATTAAAAAAATATAAGTAAAATGCTATTTTAGCAATACTATTATAGTCTCTTATACTACTAATTTTATTATATAAGAAATACATAATAATAATAATAGTATTAAGGCTTTAATAGTAAACATATTAATTTTAAAAGGAGAATAGCATAAAATAATAACCTAAAATAAAAATTAATTAATCTAAAATAAAATATATATATAAAATATAAATTAAATAATCTAAAATAAAATATAAACTAAATTAAAACCTAATAAAATGCTATACTTACTTATACTTAATAAAGAAAGAAAGATTATAAGGCTTATTTTTAAAGAAGCTTTATTTAAATAAATATAGTAACTAAAGGAGGCTACTAAGGAACTCTAACTAATATAACTAATCTAAATATTTAATCTTATAGTAAATATAATATATAAGAGAGTAGCTAATAAAGTATATCTACTTAATAATATTCCCTTTAATAGCTTTATCCCTAATAAAGACCTTAAATAAAAAATAAAAAAGTAGGATAAAGTTAAGCAGCACCTTAATAAATATAGAAAGTATAAAGAATTTATTACTAATAGATTCTTTAAACACCTATAAAAGTTTTAAATAACTAAAAAAAGACTAAATTAAATAATTAGAAAAGTTAAAGAATATCTTATACCTTAAGAAGTAAATATTTTTAAAAAAATCCTTAGTAACTAAAAGGTAGCTCTTATATAGAATATCTTTAAGATTAATAAAGTTAATTCTTTTATTACTCTTTTATAAGTTATTAAGGTTATTAAGTATAAAGCTTAGTAAGTTAGGTCTATCCCTATTTCTTTAGAGTTATAAAAGAGGCTAGTAGACTTATTAAAGATAAAATTAAAATATAGATTAATAAAAGAGAGCTATAGGTTATATAGGAATCTATATTTTCTTATAATAAAGAAAGATAAGGGAATATAGCTAATTCTATTAGCTATAAAGTATAATAGTATAATAATATAAGACGCTAGTATCCTATAAGATGCTAAGAACTTTAGTAAGGAATTTAGTATATATAAGATACTCTTTATTATTAATCTTCTTTCTAACTATAACTAAGTTAAGCTTAATAAGAAGAGCTAAGACCTTATAATAATTGCAACTTTAATAGGGCTTTTAAGGTTATACTAGCTACCCTAAAGGGCTATAAACTTAGTTGCTTAATTTATCTATATTATAGAGCGTATCCTATTTAATTTAATACCCTAAATTTACGCCCCTTTTTTAAATAATATTACTATTAAAGGTCCTACTATAACTTATAATAATATTAAAGCTTTACCTAAAGTGCGTTAATATATTCTAAAACATCTAATTAATATTAATAAAGTGCTTATAAACCTTAAGTTAGTTAGTTATACTACTTCTATAGTAAAGAGCAAATTTTGCTAGCTATTAGTAATTATTATAGGCTTTTACTATAGTATATATAAAAGGAAGCTAGCTAAAGTAAAGGTCCTTAAACTTAGAGAGTAAACTAAATATAAGAATAAAAAAGATATATATTCCTCTTTTAAACTTACTTATTTTTACTATATTTAGGTCCCTTATTATACTTTAATCACTCTCCTTTTAATAAAGTTATTATAAAAAAATATACCTTAGTATTAAGGGCTAGAATATTAAGATACTATAAAGAAGGTTATTAATATAATTATAATAGCCCTTAGCCTTTAATTAATTAATCTAAGTAAAGGTTATAGAGAAATTATCCTTATAGTTAATATTAGTAGTATAGATTAAAGGGCTGCCTTATTATGAAAGTATAATAGATTATAACATTTAATTTAGTTTAAAAGTAGTATATAGTTTGCTATAAAGGCAATCTATAACGCTATAAAGTAAGAATATAAAGCTTTTATATACACTCTTTAAAAGCTATATATTTATCTCTATAGTATATTATTTATTTTAAAGACTAACTTTATAGTCTTAAAGTATTAATTAGCTAAAGCTATTAATAATATACTTAGTGCACTTATTATATAATAGATAAGCTATATTTAGCTTTTTAACTTTATAGTTTACTATATTT
>SRPV01000400.1:0-20633 GCA_018360135.1 Claviceps sorghi | reverse complement strand
AAAAAAAAAAAAAAAAAAAAAAAAAAAAAAAAAAGCCACTCCCTGCTGCCGGGAACAACATGTGCAATAAAGAATCATGGGGCTTACCTGGATGAGATAGACTTCGTTGAACGTATCGTAACTCCGGGGCTTTTGGATGTCGAGGATGGAAATGATGTTCTCATGGTTGAAGTAGCGCAAAAGCTTCATCTCGCGGAGTGTTCGGAGGCAGAACATGGAATGATCAAAGGGGGTGATTTTCTTGATAGCAACCTTTTGTCCGGACGGCTTGTGGATGGCAGAGCTAGGCATTATTCTCGTAAGCAAGAGGACGACAGCAGATGGCGCCAATTGACGACATGCTGCACGGCGTCTGTGCATGAGCGTACTTGGTGCACATACCAGACAACTCCATAGGCGCCTTCACCTACAACATCTTGAATGTCGTACTGCTCGCTGACGTTGAAGGAAATCTTGCGAGAGCCGCCAACATTCGGGGGGTTCGAGCGAGACATGATGATGTGTTGGAGCCGGTGATTGCTGGTTGACGTAGGCGAGGATTCGGCGGGGTAGTGTGGCCTTGGAAGTGATGGACGGACTGGCAACGGACCGTCAAACGAAGGTAGAGGTAGAGGCAGCAGGCGTTGCCCCGAGGGAGGGGGGGAGAAGAGGGAAGATGGCGACGGGGAGGAGCTCGATCGGCTCAAGAGAAAGCGGCAGCCTTGCTCGTCACTCGTCGATGAGGGACAATTCGAGCTGATGATGCGGAATGATGCAAGGCGAGGCGAGGCGAGTCGAGTCACAGCCGGCCACCCTGCGATGTGGACGACGAGCGAGCCGACGACGGAAACGAACCACGTTCCCCCGCTCGGGCCTCGTTTTTGCCAGCAATGTCGTTGCCGTTGTCGTTGCTTCTGGCGTCGGAACTCCGTCAAGACCAGCTCCAAAGGCTTGAAGGCAAACTCTTGGGCAGTCAAGTGGGAAAAGCCAAGTCGAACAAAGCGACGCCTCGGTGGAATAGCAAGTATGTAGGCTGAAATCTGCAGGTGCAGACCAAGAGTGAGGCGGGGAGACGAGGTACGTTGCGAGGTACGTTGCGAGGTAGGTAGGTAGGCACTTGCGTTGCGAGGTAGGTACTTACCTACCTACCTACCTACTTACTTACTTACCTACTAGGTAGCTAGGTACGTTGCGGGGTACATTGGTACTTGCGCCGAGGAGGGACGTCGGCAGCACCAGCCACCCACCACCGGATTGATGCCTGTTCGGCCCAGCCGCGGCCATCGATCCACACCCCGAGCAGGCGGCCACCACACTGGCTAGAAATGGTGGGGTCGACGCTGCTTGGTCGGGGGGAGACTCGACGGACCAGACCGGAACAGACCTCGTTTCCATGTCGACTCCTTTCAATCTTCTTGTTCTTTGCAATCAAACAAGGAAAAAGGCGCCATGGAGGCATGTGCAAGGACACACGAGAGGACAGAGGACCGACGACCATGTCCACCTGGTCATTGTCTTCATCTGACGCTCAACAATGGGAAGAAGCGCCCAAGGAAAAAAAGGCGGCCTGCGCAGCATCTCGGCTTTCATCTTGGACCAGAAACCAGAAACCAGAAACCTCAAACCTCGACAGCCGCCTCGTGTTTCAACAAAGAAACAAAGGTCCAGCACCGCCAGCCTCTCATCGCCACCCCAGACGCCTCGGAGCCGGAAGGGGGCACAAAGCAGGCAGACGGGAACGGCACGCTCCCAAAGGCCAACCCAGATCCTTGCCTTTGTCCGTCGGCGCGTCCTGGCGTGGCTTGGCGTTCTTGATCCCGTACCGACAAGGCATTTGCAGAAACCCCCCGACATGGGTCATGGGCAGGCTGCTTCCAATTACCCGCTGTTCCCAGGGGCCGATGAAACACATCAGATGTTTTTCATGCCGATCGTGACTGCGAACGTGTCGACGATCCGGGTCCTCTACCACCTACCTCAGCTAAGTAGGTACCTACTCAAAGGTAAGTTGGTACTGTATGGACAGTGGGTCGTAAGTAATTCCAAACCGTTTTACACCACTATTCCATGGCAGAATGTTTGGGAGTACCTGGACTTGCTGTATATACATGTACTCGTCGAGCGACTTGGCCCATGTGGCAAATCCCGTTCCATCTGCACAAAGGCTCAGAACTCTCTCAAGGCCGACTACGTGCTGGAATCAGACCGTCAAACTCGAGGGGTCAATCCACAAAAAAAAAAAAAAAAAAAAAAAAAAAAAAGCCGCAGATTTTCGCCACTCGTCACTCCCTATCCGACCAGACGTGATGCACCGCAAATAGAGCATACCGACCAGCTTCTTCGAAACTCCCACTTCCCAGGACCTCAGTTGATTCCAATCTTTTCTCCTCCGTGTGTGTCTGCTGCCGAGTGCTTGCTTGTGCGTGTGAAGGGATACGTTGCGTACTTGGTCTCTCATCCATCACAAGTGTGACCAATTCCATACTACAATCATTACATACACATGCAATGTCATTTTGTCATTTCTGCTCTTCGAGTTCAACACATGCGATAAGTGAGCTCCAACTTTCCAGCTCAGATGGTACTTACATATGTAGGTTTTTGACTCCTGCACCAAGCGCTAGCAAGCCCGTCCTTGTACGGACGGTTTTGGATGTCGGGGAATGGGCCTCGGATCTTCAACGCTACCGTCTATTCTGGGCATCTTGCTCGCCAAAGTTGTGCTCCCACAAACTGCTTCTTCCAGCATTTGGTCACTAAACCTGGCTAGACGCTATCTCTACATGCCCGTATTGTCCGCTGGCTAGCTTCTTCTTCTTCTTCTTCTTTTTTTTTTTTTTTGGTTTCTCCTACGCGCCCAAACACAAACAGAGAGCTTCAATTCCGTGAAATTAGTGCCGTGGACATCCTGGCAACAATACCGCTGACTCGTCGGATTCCACATGTCTCCCCGTATGCGACAAACAGCATGTCACTATTGTACCACCTGGTCGAGTTAGTACAGCACGATACCATCCCTGATCCCAATTCGGATGTTTTCAAAAAGGTCCGGCCAGGCCATCTCGCCCGAAGCATGCATCATCCAGAACTCACCTTTTCTCGAAGTACACCGAGCCATTGCGCTGTGCTAAGTCCTTGGTCGGTGCGATCCTCCACCAGTAGAGTTTGAGCCCACAACTTCAGACTGGGCTCTCCGTCCTCCCTCACCACGTAGAGATGCGGCGCAGAGATGCTGCCAACCCCCAGAGACTTGTGGTCCTTGCTTTTCTGGATGACGGCTCTCACTCTCTCGTTGAAGTCATTGTCGAGCTCCGGAATTCGGCCCTTGCCGACTTGGACCTGAGCGCGATCCTCAACACCAAACACGTCGGCAATGAGTTGAGGCACAGCGTCCCGTCCGATCCAGATGAACTGGGTTTGTCCATCATCAATCAGGTATAGCCCATAAGGCACAAGACGCTCTGACGACAGAACGGTAGCCGGAGGAAGCACAATGTGTCCGGTTGCCTCATCGGGCGTTCCTGCATTGTCGGGCATGTCGTGCAGTGAATACATCCTGGGGTAAATGTATCGCATCAGGAGCGGCACCGGCAGGGTCGAGAGCATGCACAAGGCTGCTGACCGGATGTCCGAGGGAATCTGTGTTGACTTTCGCAGTCCTACATTCTTGATCAAGCCCAGGAACAGAACGGGGAGGCAACGCAGGTTGGCGGGAAACTGCAAGCCACCGCCCCCCATGCTGCCTCCAGCAAGTTCCTTCTTGAAAGTCTGCAGCAATTCGGTCAGCTTGGCTTGCAAAGCATCTCTGGCGGCTTCGAGACCGCTGTCGAGGGTCCGTTCAACCGCCTTGTGGCTGAAATAGGCCGTGATTGCACACTGATCCGCGGAAGCATAAACGTCGGACAAATTCGTTGCCGTTGGCAGGGAAAGAGTCAATACTCGGATGCGTCGTTCTCCGTTACACGTCGTGTGCAGCACGGCAGCCTGGAGGCACACAAAGTTCTTGTTCAGATTCTCGTCAATGGCCACCTCCACCACGTAGCACTGGTCGCGCGGGAAGGCCGGGAATGCACACAGATCCGAGCTGCGGTTGAAGAAATTGCCGTAGAATGCATTCATGCGCAAACCCGTTGTAGCGCGGACACGTAGCACCGCCTCAAGACCAATCTCGGAGGACAGATAGTCGCTGAATTCGGATGCGAACTTGAGGGCATCTTCTGGACGTGATGCATGCCAACCAGGATAAAACCATGTCTGACCACCTGTATATCTCGGGAGGTTGCTGAGAGAAGCAACATCTTGGTACTGTGAGGAGAAGAGAAACATGTCAATCGAAACTTGATTCTTGGAGCATTCGACCGCAAAGCTCTTATAAAAGCTGCTTCCGGTCTGCAACAAGCTTCCTTCTCTCGATGTACCAAGAAGCTTCTTGTCTTCTCGCATGTCCAACTTGCCATCGCCCATATTTGGCAGGGAGGAGGTCAGAATCACAATCTTTCCGCCCAGGGCAGAAATCAACTTGTGCCCAGCTCTTAGTGCTGAACCCATACAGGAGCCGTTGCTGTGACTGTTCTGGAACATTTCTGGAAGCTTGTGTAAGAATTTCTCGATGCTCTGGCGGCTTTCCGTCAAGGACACGAGAAGATCGTGGGGAACTGGAAGGAACGGTTCTTCCAAGTCACTGACAACAAGCATGTTGGTCTCGCTATTCTCGTCGCCATCCTTTGGTATAGAAAAGTAGTGCAGGCTGGTGTCGACGGCAACAAATCCTAATCTGGTGCGCCGATCCGCATTCGGAATCCTGCTGAGGCTATCGAGAATGGTGCGCGCACAAGTGGCCACTAAGCCATTCGAGACGGCTGCGTGGCTAACGTCAAGCAGAAATAGATAAACCAATGGCTGCGGAGGCCGGACCATGTACTCTTGCGGCGCAACAAACTCAACAACGGAATGATTTAGCTCATGGCGCTGCATTCTGTCAACGGTCTGTTGAGAAGCCGCGTCCCAGTCAAAGGCCTGAGGAACATCATTGGTGAGGTTACACATGTTGCATCTCCAGCGATGACCAGTGTCCAGAAAGGTGACAAATGGATTGATGTATGTTCGACATCGGCGACAGCGGGCAATGACCTGGTCTTGGATGACAGGGATCTGGTCCTCGTCGTCGTGGAGTGCGCCGTAGGGCTGTATCACCAGGGCAAATGGCAGCTTGGATTTCTTGAGCAGCGAGTTGGTCGTAGGAACAGCGTTGAGGGTGGACCGAATGTATCGTGGCGAGCAATTGGCGTCGGGCGAAGGCGTCACGCTTGACTTGTCATGGACGAAGATTGGTCAGGACCAGCCTAGCATTGAGTGAACGGACGCGGGAGAGGGCTGGGCTTACATTGGGTGGCAAAACGATTGAAGGCGGCGGCAAGTCCAGATCCGAGACTGGGAACGGGCTGTTCATCAAATCAGTGGGATACAGTTGATTGAGAGGGGCGACTCGAGCAGGCTGCTGATTGGCGACAGCGCCTGGTTGTTGGTACTGATGTTGGGCTTGGCCACCAAGCTGCATCCCTCCCATGGCTTGCGTGATACCGGCAACCCCGGGAGCACCAGGTGAAGAGACGGGAGCACCGTATCCGTGATCGGGGGCCTGGTAACCGCCATAGGCCGCCTGTTGTAGAGGCTGGTTCGGCGCCTGCGGGTACTGGTAGCCATGGCCAGCTGCGCTTTGCTGAGGATCGGGTGGAGGATATCCTCCGTAGGGAGTAGCTGTCTGCGGCGAGGCGGGGATTCCGTATTGCTGGCCGCCGACCGCAGCATTGGCGCCGGAGCCGACCTCGAATGCTTGGGCAGCATAGCCTCTCTTCTTCTTTTTCGAGTGGACGGCCGCGGCAGCGCCATCTTGTGGCTCGAAACCATCCTGTGAGGGGTGCTCGATCGGCTGCGGCTGATCGTGGTACTGCGCGTAGCCTTGGTGCGGGGGGGCCGACATGGCGAGGACGAGAAACAGCAAACAGTAGTAGGGATGGTCGATGGTCGGATGATGGTTGACGCGAGACGAGGGGCGTATAGGAACGGTGAGCGGACGGCTGGTTGAGGTCGAGAGGGGGATGTGTGGAGACGAGAAGCTCTGGTGTGCTCTGGTGTGCTCTGGTGTGCTCTGGTGTTCCCTGGTGTTCTCTGGTATGCCGCACGCACGGCAAGCGCTTGACTGGCAAAGATTGGACCCAGAAGCAAATTCCAAGACAGGGCCGCGGTCGTCAGGTTGGGCGCGGACTGAGGAGAGGTCGAAGGGATGGAAGAGCTATCGTGTCACTTGCGCCGAGCAGACTCGACGACACCAGACCAGACCAGACCTGCGCTCGGGTGCAACTTGCAAGCGTGGCCAGCTCAGCAAAAGCGAGCAGCTCCACCCTGGACGTGGGTCCCGGCACAAAACCCATCAATAATGATGGATGACTGTGCATCCATCAATGCCAATCAGTTTCGGCGACTTGTCACTTTCATCTGGCCCTTTGTCGGCTTGCCCTCTTGGTCACAGAAAGGCAGAGAGAGTTCTGGATTCTGTCCATTCCTCTCTACGCTTCGGCCAAAAGCTTTTCCCTATGAATGCATGGTACTTGTTTCGCCGTCCAAGTATCCTGCCTGGCCAGCCCCGCGAAGCAATCTCGTCGTGGCGTATGTACCTCAGTACCTTGGACCGTGCATCAGCATGTGAGGCTGGAGGTGAGGCTGAGCCCGGTGGCGCCCGGAGGAGCGAGTGCGACCCACCCCCAAGCTCTCCAAATACCACGACGAATCCGGGGCTGTCTTCCAGATATATGTACATGTACTGCTTACCTCCTACCAGGTAGGTACCTACAGTAGGTACCTAGTTACTTTGGTACATAGTTCTCCGAGTACGCGTTGATAGAGCCCCTGAAGAGTAAGTAGTACTTAGGTAGAGAATAGACTAGACCCCGAGTCGCTCGTTTGCCGACTCGCCCCAAAATGTCCGACGCCTGAGCTGGTCCAAACCGACCAGACTTGTTTCCTTCCGCCGTGGGGCGTCTGGTCTCTCACGGCAGCAAGGAAACAGTGGACCGTCCAGTCCGCAGCAACGCAAATGGTTGGTTCAACGCGTCCGGCTTTCTTCTGTACTTGATGATTTGCTTATGACTCTCCCATTCTCTCATTCCGTCGCAATTCAGTTCTGGAAGCGCTCATGACGCTTTCCTCGTTCCTGTCCTGTCCCTCACTCGGTTTCCTCCCGTTTCCCCCCAGTTCGCCTCCCTCGCTTGCGCATTTTCTCTCTCGTCACCCGTTCTCGGCCAACCATCTGCTTCGCCGGGCTTCCTTCGCTCTCCTCTCCTTCCAGTCGCGCTGCCTCAAGGGCCCAAGATACAGCCACTCTGTCTGCACCATGGCTTCTACAATCGGGTTTGTCTTTTTCTCTGCATAGCTGATGCTCCATTCATTGGCAAACTCAAGTTCAGCGCGCGACGCCTTACTGCCCCTTTGTTGCGCAAGACCGCTCGAAAGCTCGACGTGGTCGATGGGCGAAAGTTACGGAGACGACATATTTCCATGTGCTAATACCTGCTCTCTTTTTGGGGCGAGGCGGGTTTCTCTTCGTATTCAACAAAAAAACTTTCATGTATAAAACTAAACAGGAAACTCGTTCCGCTTCTCATCGCAATCATCCTCATCTCGGCCATCGGATGGGTGCTCTATCAAGTCTACCACTCGGCCACCAAGATTCGCGACACGGCGTCTGAGCGCATGGGGAAGAAAAATGTGGTTTTCACCAAGGACGGAATGCGAGTGGGCGTCAAAGATGTGCAAAATGAGAGTTATGTCGACAAAACCCAAAGCTGGGTTGTCAAGGCTTGGAATCTAGGACAGCCTAAACCGGGCGCCAGCGCGTAAGGATGTCCAGAATCAGAGACGCGCGCTGCAGGCCGCATCGTAGTCTGCCTGCGCAGTCCTATTGTTGATAGACTCGCCACTGACTATGGTGGGCGCAAACAGGCACCAGAGAAAGAGATAGGCTCCACGGCTGCCCATATCACTCGGCCCGGGAGCGACGACGCAACTCCTTTGCAGAGACCATATCAACGCACAATGGAACACGTTTTTTTTTTTTTTCTTTTTTTTTTCTTTTTTTTCTTTTCTTTTACCCACAAAGAGCTGGCGCTGGTTAGCCTACCGGTCTGACAACAACCAGTCCCAACGACTGAGGAAAGAAAAAGGCTTGAGAACTCGAGGACGAATGGTAGCTTGTCGCACGGTGCTAGACGAGTGCATCGGGGAATCTTGCTCAACATTTCCCGAGCCAGAACAGTCGATTGCGTTGATATAATCGCAGCATAATGACGAGATGAGGCCCGGGACTTTTTGCATCGAGGGTTTGCCGTTCCGCGGGATTCATTAGCGGCATCTCGAAACTCACCCCATTGCATGGCGGGATTCCCTTCCACAAACCATCGCACTTTCACAGCGTGCAAAGCACACGAAAACCAGGAAATTCTCCAAGAATAGGATACCAGGCCGAATGTATTGATCAGAAAAATGTATTACCCCGCTATAGCTACGACGGAAAGTAAAAAAAAAAAAAAAAAAAAAAAAAAAAAAAAAAAAAAAAAAAAAAAAAAAAGGCCCCAAAGTTGGGACATTGCAAAACCATGCCAGAGCAAGACGCATGAATTCCATCAAGACTCCTGAGCAATGCGGCTATAGTACACGTATGGTTGTATGACGTTGCTTTGTCTCGTCTCCAAATATTCCCACCTGCCTTGTAAATTCAAAAGTAGTTCCCGTACACGTTAACCCCCCCCCCCCCCCCCCCCCCCTTCTGCTCCAGCAATCACGGGAAAGAGGGCGAAAACCTGACATTGATCACATTTCCATTTCATAGACCAGAAAACGGTGCGCAAAAACGCAGATGGCCTAGCCAAGTCATGGCAATCGGACACCTCTCTGGTGGGGCGCTGCAGAAAAGGGGGAGAAAAAAGAACAAGGCTCAAATTGCAGTCGTCGTGACGTGTTGAAACTCGAGCCATGTTTTGATTCTCCTCTCGTCAGACGCAGCGGAGCTGTTCATGGCCTTTGTCAGTATGCCTAGGGCCTCTTCGTCTAGCTTCGCCTTCTCCATCGTCTCATGCTGGGGTACCAGAGGGCTCGCCACAAAACTTGGCGTCGGACGGGACAGTTTCGAGGAAGGCTGCGACTGCAAGTCTTGCGTTGCCGGAAAAGGTCTCGCGAGCAGGCCATCTCGGCAGATGAGCATGGACGGGATGCGAATGTTGAGCTGCGAGGATACATGTTAGGCATTGACTTTGTCATGTTCGGGCGTTGCCGACGAGAAAGCTTACCTGGGTGAGCAACAAGGCATATCGGACTCCAAGCTGCGTCCCGATGTACTGCAGCCGACCGCGAACCCAGGTTCTTTGCGAGTCGGTCAGATAGTCCAAGGAATGTATAAAGGCAAGAGGCCAGGTCATAAAGTAGCCCGATAAGCCTTTTGAGGAATCGTCCTCGCCGCACGCAAACGTCGACAGGTTTGCACGTTCCAAAAGATCCTTGCGTTTGCAGAACCAGCCAAGCTGATAGGGTACCGAGGAGATGACATCCGTGACGATGTCTACCGTCGTGCGAGCCGCGTTGGCGTATTCGGGAGTCGTTCGGTAGTCGACTGGAGCGCAGACCCAGGCCGCACAGCGGACGATGATGGAATTCAGGATGATTCGGGTGCAACGAAGCATGTTCCAAACCGTGGCGACCCATGTGTCGTTGTACACATCCACTCGTCCGGGATATACCTCGGCTTTGGTATAGTCCCCGTTGGGTACGTTATCCTCCCATGTGGCGGTTTTGCATTGAAAATAGTCGGGTAGGTTCTTGCACCAACTTGCACATGCCTGATCCTGGGCCTGGCAGCGACGAATGACGTCGATGATGATTTCCATATTGTCCGGGGAGCGGGGAACCGTGGTAAGAAGGCGGTTGGCTTCGGCTCGCAACTCACCGACCTTGATGCAAAGTCGTTGGCATTCCGAGGCATGTCTGTCCCTTACTGCGTCCTCAATCCACCACGAGACGTCCATGCCGGGAGCCTTTGACGTACTCAAACTGTGGATAATCTGCCAATCAATCAGCCATGAAGCGGCCGGAGTCGCCAAGATGATGTCGACGGATACAGAATGAAAAGAGTTGCATGCTTGGCACGGACAAGGCAGACTCACCATTTGTGTACGGACCGCGATAAACATGTTGAGACCAACTCTGGTCCGAAGCTGCTTGCGGCCACGGGCTTTGGCGAGCTGTATAGCGCCCTCGATATGCGAGCCCCAAGCCAGCATGCCCATGGTCTTTGCCGTTATGTTCTCGAATAAACCCAGAAGGAGGACTGCTGCGAGGGTCGCATCTTCCTTGGCAACCTCGGGGTCTTTGAGGGCCGCGAAAGTCGTCGACAGTGCTTTGGTATATTTTCCGAGTGCCTGCTTCTCAAAGTGGTTCCTATTGCCCACGCCGTTGTTCAGGGACGCCAAGGCGCACGCCTCGAACGCACACCGGTAGTGCAGGGGCACGTTGTCGGCTTTCAAAAGGGGAACAACAAACTCCATGAAACCGATCAGACTACCGTGGCGGGGAACCAAGACGTAGTTGGCGATGAAGTGACAGGCGGCCTGCTCCTCCAGAGGTATTTGAGGCGTGTTGCGGACGACGGAGAGCTGAGATGTGGGAGTCGTGGGTGAATGGCTGCCACTGGCATCGGATGAGCCGTTGGAGGATGGTGAGGTGCTTCGGTCCGTCTCCCGGGCTTGTTTGTGTGTGAGGGCCTTCCTGGACGCCTTTCTTGCCCTCCTTTCCGTCGCCTGGGTTTCGTTGCGGAAGACCAAGTCGAATTCGTCCTTGTATCCCGGGCATATTCTCCGGCTCTTGGCGCATTGATTGCAGGTCGGCTTGGTTTCATCGCACTAGACGGACCCATGGTCAACAAGACAGTCACGCCGGGCACTCTGCCTGGATGCAAGAGCGTAAGGTACCTTGATGCGGCGCGTTCTGCACATCTGACAGCCCCTGGAGGGCTTCCCGCAATACACCATGGCACAAAGCGGCAGGCACCAACACGATGCCGGAGAGACGTCGACGCTGATACTAGGGGCAAGACGCTCTTGTCACAAACATCTGCCGGGTGGCGAGAGAATGTGGACAGTTGGACTGGCAGTGCTGGGAGTGCTGGGATCTCGATTTCCCTTGCGCCGCCAAAGACCAGGCTCGACGATGGAGGCAAGGGCGTGACGGAGACGGCCAAGCACCAAGCATTCAACAGTGCGCGCACTCAACGTAGGGGCCGTTGCGAGTTACTGTTGGCTTCTCAGCGGACCGTGAGGCGGGAGCGGGCGGCGGACGGGTTGAAACGGGGGAAAGCCGGGACCGGATCGGCTGTTCTGTTCCACGAGGACAGGAGGCGATGACGATGGCCGGCAAGGTGGACAAGATGGGACGTGGAATGCGTGTACTTGTCGGGAAGACAATGGACAGAAAAGGTGCGAAGACGGACGGTCGAGACTAAATCAAGAAAGACGGGGAGCTTGGACTCATTGTCACCACGGCTGTCCGCGGGACAGGGCCAGGCCACCAGTCACATTGACGGGACCAGCCTGGTCTTGGTGTCTGGTCAGTGGTGGTGGTGGTGGTGCATGCGGCCTGGACGGGCGGCCTGGGAGAGTTGGGTTGGAAAGTTGGAGACGTGCGCACTTTCCTCGCGGGCGGGACAACCATTGAATGCGTGGCCAGGGGCTCAACCAGGGCGACGCACTAGGCCAGACGGAGCCAATGGGCGTCGGGCGCACATCCATCACCTCACGGCACAGCACAGTGGCAGTGGTCAGTGGCGGTGGTCAAGCGGAAAGGAGTGTGGGGCAAAGTGTGGGGCACGCGGGAGTGGGCACGCGGGAGTGGGCGTGCGGCAGTGGGCGTGCGGCAGTGGGCGTGCGGCAGTGGGCGGCGGCGGCTTACGAGGAGAGACGCAGGAGAGCGAGTGCCTGCCTGCCTGCCTGCCTGCCTGCTAGGCCACCACGGCGGCTTCGGGTAATTCCGAGCATTTCGCCATGGAACCCATCTCATGGCAACCTCCAACCATATCCCCTACGGACTACTCAGCCAAAAGCCTTGTGCCATTCGCGGTTACAATGCGGAGCGCAGAGTGGCTTTGTCGCCTGTGCAAGAGAAAACAAAAAAGCGCCACACCCGATCCCACTGCACCCTCGTATCTTTTTTTTTTCTTCTCTCTCTCCTTTCTTCCTTCTCCTTTTTTTTTTTTTGGTTCCTCTTCACACAACGCGTTGCACAGGCTGCCGTGCAGCACGCAGCTCGCAGCACGCAGCAGCAACAAGGTGCACAGGATTTCTGTAGCGTCACTCTCCCCGCAAGTGCCCCTTTGCCGGCACCCATGTGCATCCATGTGCATCCATGTCCAGTCCCAACACGATCCATTTCCCAGCACCCGTCCAAGTGGGTCAAGCCGGCACCGCACCAGCCAACGCCACCAGACGGCAGCCCTGCATCGTGCCCCGTTGGCCCGAGCGCTCAACACGTACCGGAAAAGCAGAAAGCCAGAAGAAGCAGAAGGAGCAGAAAGCCCAGGAAAATCAGAAAACCCAGAAAACCCTCGGCCATCCCTGCCAGACGCCAGGACAGGCCCAGGCCCAGGCCCAGGCCGCGGCAGAGAGCAGAGAGCAGAGAGCAGAGAGCAGACACAGTGCATGATTTCGGCAGTCTGGTGCTTCTCGTTTGCCCTGGCAGGGACGGGCATTTCCGGCCCGCGACGAGCCACGCCCGCTCTGCCCGGCCCGTCGGACGGACAACATTGAAGCGCGTGGGTTCCACGGCCAGGGGAAGAGGGCCCAATGTCTGGCATATTGGTCGCCCTCTGGGCGTGTGACCATCCCGGGTCAAGTCTCGTGTCAAGGTCTCGTGTGACTCGTGTCTGTATCCGGATTCTCATCTGCCAAGCTGCAGTGCAGTGCAGTGCGACATGTACATACACACTACATATGTATGTACATACATACATACATATGTGTCAGAGATCTGGAGCATGGCCCGATGGTGACGCTCACGCTTGGCATTGGCCGTCCAGCGCACATGCAAGGAAGCCATGTTCAAGCCAGACATTGGTAACCACTGGGACAATGGCGAATGAGCACCATTGCATTTGAAACCGCGGCCCTGCAGACCTGTAACTTGCAACTGCCACAGCACGCCGCTGCCCACACACACCGTTGCTTCATCTCAGCCGTCGACGCTCCCTGCCGCCCATCCATCTTGCTTTGCTGCCTCGGACGGTTGGCATCCCAGGTCATGAGCCTGCGGCTTTGCTACGCTTTCACGGCCCCGTGAGAGACGGACCAGATCATGACCATGCGTCTTCCCGCTCGATTACGACATGCTCTGTCAGACACGTACGTATGTACACGTACACGCACACGCACACACACACGCACACACACACACACGCACACACACATCCATACGGATGCATGTCTCCCACATGGCGCTAGCCTTGAACACCATCTCATCTCGGCCCTGTGCGGGAGTAGGCCACGGCTGTAGGACCGACTGTCGCCGCTTGTTGCCGCACCCATTGGGTAGGCCGACCCCGAGGATGCCCCCGCGGCTGCCGAGTCTGCGAGGAAAAGGCAGAAAAACCACGTCATCAAAAAAGAAACAAAGAAACAAAGAAACAAAGAAACGAAGAAGCAAAGAAACAAAAGAAAAGAAAAGAAGCAAAGCGAAGCGAAAAGAAAAGAAAAGAAAAGAAAAGAAAAGAAAAAGAAATCAGCTGGATTGTCCCCCGCACGCTCGCCACGCGGCATGCGTGGCACAAGGCGGCCGCGGCGTTCTGGAAGGAGGGGAGGGCATCGCGCCTGCACCTCGCTGCATGGGCACGACTCCATGTGGCGTGCAGAAACGGCGCCCCCCACGCGTACCTGGCCACGCCCGCGCTCCCAAGTCGGCTGCCCAGATGACGAGAGAAACGCACCGGTCGAATCAAGCCCTCCATGTACTCGGCCGAGACGTGCAAGGCCCGTCGCACGCACGCTCAGGTGCCAGGAATAATAAGCCACGCCACGCGCCAGACGGCGGAAGGAGTCGGGCGACACCGGGTGCGACTGCCGCCGTTGAAGCGGAGCCATCAGCCGCTCGACGAGTGCTTTCGCACTACCTACCAAGTACCCACCTAGAAACCCAGCCAAGTACTTGGAAGGAGGTATCTACCCAGGTATTTGTAAGTCCAGGTGATCCCCAGCATGCTGCCATACAATTTTAGTGTCCAAGGGCGACGCCGTAATCGTCCATGCCCAACCGCAGTGCCGAGAAAACCACATGCACAAAAACTGCTCGTCACCAGAACCATTCCTCCCGGTGATCAAATACAACGACCCCATTTCATTTCGTTGCATTTCCGCCATGCCTCGTGTATCCAAGACCTCTGTCTAGCGGGCCATCGTTCCACAGCCAATTCCCGGTCACGCGCCCTGCATCTTCCGTGCATTTTGGCTTGTCCAGCTCTCCCTTGGTCTCGACAAAACAAGTCGACTAGACAAAGGAGTCGTTTTTTGTGTGTGTGTGTGTGTGTGTGTGTGTGTGTGTGTGTGTGTGTGTGTGTATGCCTCTCTCTTGCATGTGGAGGAGAGACTCGCTTCTATTGGCTGCATCTATGATGATAAGCTGAGACTACAGTAAATACTCCCTTGCCCACTACGGCCAATGCCGTTTCGTGCCCTTCTCAGGGCCCTCCTTCATCTTGAGCTATCCCTCGAAAAGATTGGAAACGCTCTCCAACGCGTCTGGGGTCGTAACCCGCACTCCCGAGACCCCGTTCCCTCTCGTCGGACCGGCGCCGGCGGCCGTCGACGTGCTGCTCATGAATTCTTGCGCCATCTTGCTCCGAGTGCTTCTCTTGCTTCTCGACGAGCTGCTGAACCTCGCTACTTTGGCGACTTTGCCCATTTCCGACACGCTTACGCCTTTGAGATTCCTCAATACCTCGAGAACGACTGCTCGCTGTTGACGAGTGTGCGATTCCGGCTTGGCCATGTAAGGAGCCAGGCGATCTAGCTCAGCAGGATCGACGTTCGGTAAAGATAGCAAAATGTTCCGGGGCGTTGACGTGACTGGGCTGTAATAGACCACAATGCTGGCAATCAAAGACGCCAGCTCTTTCTGTATCTCGACGAAATACGGTTCGTGAAAAGACGTCAAGCAGGCCTTGAGAACATCGGAAGCTATGTACTCCCGAATGGCCAAGGCCATCTCGTCAGGAATAGCTGTTGCGTCCGAATGCGCCAAAGGGGCTCCTCCATCCGACATGTTCAACGCTGGCCTGCCTTGAGGCTGTCCCCTGAAGTCGGGAACGAGTGAATTGAATAGCCGAAGAATCACACCACAGCACCGTTGGTCTCTCATACGGATGGCATGGGTACAAAACACCAGCAACGGCTCGACGATTTCTTGCCTCGTTAGGCAAAACTTCCGCAGCGGGGGATAGGAAACAGAACTCTGTACACATTGTACCTCCTTTCGGCTACGCGAAGCGAGAGTCGGCGGATCTGAAGATCGGGTTAGCCCCAAAGCAGTGCAAGAGTACGACGGAAAGGCCTTTCATCACTAACTGGGTTTTGACGGATCAAGAAAGTCGGCAACCATGACCACCGCTGTGTGGCTAACCTGCCGCAGGATGCTCTCCGCCTTCATTTCCTCCTTCAGACCGGCTTCACCGTTGGCCGCCGAGGTTTGCTGCCTGTCCATCATCTCCCATTCACTGTGTATCTTGGCATCCATTTGCCTGAAGCAAGCTGCCAGGATTTGGGGCAGAAACTGCGCTCTATAGTCGACTGGACAGTCATCGACCAAATAGCGCACCAGATTGAGCAGGTTGGTCTGCTGATGCGTTGACAGCCAGATTGAATTGGAGAACAGTGCCGCTGACAGCGGGCCTGACAGACCACGGAAGCCGTAAAACTGCATGTCCAACCTGCTCATGCAGTAGATGATTGCGTAGGCCGTTTCTCGTACGAAGCGAACAGAGCCGCGGATGGTCGACGCAAGGCCTTCTATCGTATTTTTCTTGTCAACAACCCTTGCGTAAAACTCGTCTTTGCTCCCGTCGGAAATGCCCGCCTGCCAGAACCGATCACTGAGAACCCGATCGACCATTCCTCTCATCTCCACTGGCCACTCTGTCCAACTCGCTGGATTGTGCGCGGCATGTGCGAATCTAGGGTCATGTCAATAACGCTGATCCAATCGACTCTCCCTACTGTACCCCTTCCTTACCCAAGGTATTGCAGCAGATCGGCTAGTATGTTAGAATACCTGTCCTGCCAGAGGGCGTAGGAAGCCTGAAAAGCCGGCGACGACCTGCTGAGCCGCTCGACGGAGAAGGCTAAGAACGACTTGGTAGGTCGTAGAGGCAGAGTCTTGTGCCATGTAAAGTTAGCTTACACAGCGCACGCAGAAAAAAAAAATTCCGTACCTTTAAACGTTCTTCTAGTTCGCTCTGTATAGCTAGACCTTCGGCGTCCAACTCGCGTGCTCCCCAATCGCTTATTTCATGGGCGCGTATGCTGGCCAAGTATCTCTGGGCTTTATCAAGTCCGAGGTATTGACAAAAATGGGAATAGGACCTGAGCGAGGTCCGTATTCCCTCGACTTGCCACTGAGCCTTGACCGGTTCGATAAACTCCGCAAGTTTCTGAACCTTTGTTTGCACATCAAGGCCACTAGCTCGGTGTCTGACAGGAACCTGGTTAGCCCATGGCGGGTTCGTGCTCGTTCATCTTTCCCACCATTGTACTTGGAAAGCTCACATGATTAGAAAGAGAAAGCTCTTGTAGGCTACGCAACGCTTCTCGTCGAGTGCCCCTGAGCTCATCATCTGGTTCACTCGGTTTTCAATCTGATCGTATACACCCTAGAAAGAGTAAGAAAAGAAATTTTTCATTCGAGGAGCAGAGTTCGGGATTTTTGGCTTTACCAGAAGGTGATCGGGCATCTCAGCTGCAAGGCGCTGCAGTTCAACCATGCTTTCGTTCTGAAGCTCTTTCACAGCATCGTTGTAGGCTCGATTTTCGGGATCAAGGTTCGGCCATGTTAACAGTATATGCTCAAGAACCTTCAACATGAACCCGGTATCTTTGTTCAGTACCGTAGTGGAGAAAAATACAAGAAGTTGCAACGAGCGCTTTCGAATTATTGGATCCTTTGAGACGAGTAGCGCCAGGAGATTAGCAGCCACGTAACGGTATGCATCGTGAAGGCCGGAGAAAAAAAAAACACCTACCTCAAAACTCATTTCCAGCAACTTGTTGCACCAAGCCGCTAAACTCGATTCGATTTCAGCAGCTTGTTGTTTCTGACAATGACAGCTTAGCTACTTCGTCCGCCTTGAACCGTGTTTGAAACTTACATGATCATGCCCGTGATGTTCTCTCCACTTGACGTATCCTTTCAATGTAGCATCGATGACTGAGAAATGCGAGTCGACTCTGAGAGCAGGCATGGAGTGCTTAGAATATGTTTGTTCTGTATTTGTCAGAAGAGTTTTTGTCAAGCTTTTTCTAGATGAGCATCTCATGGACGTTCTTACTATTGAGTGCTGCTTGCCCGTCATACAGGTTCTGGAGTGTGTACTCAGTTTGGCCCAGTATATGAGAAACCGCTTCAATGGGCTTCAACTGAACAATTTGTTCAATAACCTCTGAGCTAAATCTGCGATAGTTACCGAGGAAGGCATGTCTCTCGGGAATGGTGTCAGTATCTTCCATCAGGAAAAGATACGTGGGGTCGGTGCAATCGTCCGGCAAGTTCTCATATCGCACAAGCCTCGAGCTGCAGACTTCTAGGAGTGGGCCGATATTGGATGATACTATATCGCTGGAACCGAGAACTTTATTGACAAGAATCCGCGTCCAGCTAACAAGGATAGGGATGGATACCATCAGGCTAGGACTTTGTGTCACTTGCATCAAGAGCTGCAGAAATTCAGACCTAGCTGCTTCAGAGGGCACTTGTGCATATTCGCGCTCGAAATAGTCACCAAGACACGATAACAGCTGCGAATTAGATCAATGAATGAACACAACAGGTAGTGCGAAGAAGTCATGTCACGATCAAGATCTTACCTCTGATAGCTTTTTGAGAATTTGGTACTTATCTTGGTCAATATCTTCTGGGTCCACAGCAGCCCAATTGAAAAGACTTTTGCACAGGCCAACTGAAGCATGGCTGTACATTGGTACTACAAGGTCGCGGAAATCGTCGCCTGCGAAGTTTGTGCGACAGAAAAGAGCATGTAGAGCCTCCAAAGAGCACTGGAAAAAGCAGTATTTAGCTCGGTTTACTTTGGGGTGCGACCCGGAGACGAAGCAAAGGCGGAAAAGAAGAAAGACAGAAACAAAGACAAAGAGCTCCATTCTCTTACCTTTTGGGTTTCAGGGCGAGAGGATGCTAGACAAGCAGTCATGACAGGAACACACTGAGTCGCTGCTATAGCTCGTGGAATCGCCCAGGGCATCAATGACACAAATACGGAGAGCGCCTTGGCAGCACAGCTCGTGACATCGCTGGTGTCGCTTGCGCCAGAGGTGGCGCAAGAATTGAGAAATTCAGAAATACGTCCGAGCCAGCCTTCAGGTCCTTGACGCACATCTGGACCAGGCTGACGGTTGGGAAATGCCTCAGTCAAGACAGAAATCGGTGTGAAGATCTCGACGCATGCTTTCCTAAGCACGCCTTGTCCCATGGCGACGACGGGGTCGTCACCGGTAAACACCTCATCAGACAGCGTCTCTAGAATGAACATTACCAGCTCTTTGTGAACAGTCGAATCAGGCATTTGCCACAGCTGGACAAGCAAGCTATCCATGTCCATCCACTCCGTCCCCCAACTCCTCTTCGCGACTTCAACCCACAACTGCGCCGTCTTGTTCCTCAGATAGCCCGGGTCGGCTTTAGAGATTGCCTGACTCAGTTGCAGAACCCAGTTCCGTAACGCTGAAGCCTGCTCATCGTTATAGGTGGACCATCGGTATCGTATGGCGTGTTCGAGGAGAGAGAGGGCGTAATGGCGGACGAGGGGTGGTTGAGATTGATCTGAAGCCAGTTTGTATCCCTGAAAGGGCGCTTCTGCAGTATCCTTGACCTCTTCGAGGAAGGATTGGGCATCCCGACGAGCATTATTGCTCGAGTATGGACTATGTACAATCTCCAAAGCTTGGTGAATTTTGGTCGACGTGTCGTTCATCAGGCCATTGCTTGGATTAGCGCCAGCTGGCAGAGCCACACCGTTTGCAGACATGGGCACTGCTGACGATGGCGACTGCTGGCCTCGCAGGATCTGCTGTTTCGAAGTAGCGATAGAGCGTCGCACTCGACTTTTTGAGTACAGACGGCTGCTGCTTATGTGAAGAGGCAGACGATGCTCAGGAAGCTCTTCGGGTGGATAAATCTTTCGGAAGGCGTGCACAAATTTCTTTGACGTGTGAAAATCAAGTAATGATCGAAATCTCGCAGTAATGCGGCGGGCAAATGACGAGGTCGGTGACGGCCCCGAAATGGGTGGAATCTAGTATGGCGGCAGAGGACGACCAGATGTATATCAGACGTATTAGCAAGCACAGAAAAACGCAAGGCCAAGGACTGGAGAAATGGCAGAACAAATGATTATGAAGGAGCAAAGTCAAGGGAGGAAAAGCACGCAGTATTTCAAGGTGGCAGCGAGGTCTGAGAAAGCCTCAGTGTTGGTCGAAAACGAAGCTGTCTGGCGGTACTGCAGGTGAGTTCTAGCGCTGCAAAGTGGATGACCTGCGGTTGCCGTGGCCCGCTTCAACCGCCTGGAGCAAACCAGTCTCGTTGACTGTGAGCTGCTATCCGCTAAGCGGAGTGGATCAACGCCCCTAAGCAGGTTCTTGAAGTACTTAGGTTAGGTACCTACCTACTTGGGTACCTAGTATATAGGTAGGCACCTATCTAGGTATTCAGGTAGCTAAGTAGGTACTTAAGGTAGGTAGGTACCTAGGCGCCCAGTACTCAATGCCAGACCGGACTGGCTGCTGGTACCAGCACTGCGCCCCGTTGACAACCGTCGCAGCAACGATGGCATGTCCCAGCCTTTGCCGCCTTCCAGGGCCGCGCGAAGTCGACGGAAACGTCGAAAAGTTACAAGGTGCACGTGATTACGTCAGTGGCAAGAGCAAGGGCTCGGAGTCTCGGGCCATGTCAAAGATACTGGCATCTTGGCATCTTGGAGCGGAATGCATCTTGGACCACTGGGCTGTAACGCGCAAGCTTGGCTGGTCTCAACATGACCACGTCACCGGTGCCGTCTTCCGCGAGGGCCAAACTGCAGGGCAAAAAGGCGGGGTGCGAGGGGTCAAATGGTTCCGTCAAACGGTTCTGCCAAATTGTTCCATCGTGTCGCGCAATGCCGCACAATGCCGCACAATGCCGCACCGGGGCCGATTCTGACCACATGCGTGACGTCTAAATATTTCCGACTTGAGTCTGTCCAGATCAGTACGTGGCGTGTATTGTTCACGGCAAAACAATCAGCAGAAGGTCCTTTCTCTCTCTCTCTCTCTCTCTCTCTCTTTTTTTTTTTTTTTTTTTTTTTTTTT
>SRPV01000040.1:0-51420 GCA_018360135.1 Claviceps sorghi | reverse complement strand
GATAATATTATAGACTTAATAATAAAGGTAATGCTAAATAAGGCTTTTAAGGGCTTTATTAATATAAATAAAGCTAAAATATAAGTAAAAGAATAGGTTAAGAGGAAAGTAGCTTAATAAATAGAATTAAAGGGGTTATATATATATATATAGTGTTTTTTATAGTTAAAGCAGCCTAGGATTAGTTTAGTATAAAGCTAACTAATTAAAGGCTTTTTTATAAAAATAAATACTTTAAATTTTATTTATTTTTTAAGCTACTCTTTAGGTAATTTCTCTTTTTTAAAAAAGAGAGAATTTATAAGTGTTAAAATTACCCTTTATAAGAGAACCTTAGTATAGCTTAGGCGGATTAATAGGAGTAAGAGTAGCGCTCCTATTAGGTGCATCCCTATAAATATAGGGCTGCACTTAGGGGGAAAAGTGGGCTAATAACACCACTACTTTTCCTGCCTTTTCTAACCTTTTAAGCTAGCTTAGAACCTTTATAGAAAAAGCTAAATTAGACCCTTTTCTATCACCCCTTTTTATTATATATAATACCAGCCAGACCAACAATTTATAATATCCTTAAATAGCTATTAAACTAAAAAGCGCTTAGACTTAATAAGCTTTTAGCTAAGTTTCTAAAGGTATATAATAAACCTTTAGCTTATACTTTAGCTACCCTTCTTAATATATATTACTAAGCTAAATACTACTTAAAACTATTTTAAAAAGCTAAGGTAGTTATTTTATATAAGCTTAAGAAGACCCCCTTAGAAATATAATATATAAAAGTATAGTATTCTATTTCTCTTTTAAGTATAATAGGTAAAATCCTTAAAGTAGTAATAGTAGTATAGATTATCTTTATATTTAAGAAGGAAGGCGCCCTTTTTAATCTTTAAATAAGTAATAAAGTAAACTACTTTATTAAAATAGCTTTTAGTATTTTAATAAAAGCTATAAAAATAATATAGTACTATAGTAAAACTATATTATTCCTTTAACTAAATATCTCTATAGCCTTTAATATAGTTTACTATAAATAACTAATATATATAATACTTACTATTAAATTACTTATATAAATAGTATAGTAAGCCTAAGCTTTTATTAATAAATAAGAAGCCTACTTAATATTTAAAGGTAAAATAGCTATTACTTAATTTATATTTATAGAGGTCTTATAAAGGTCCCTTATATCCTTAATACTATTTTTATTATATATTATACCCTTATATAAAAAACTTAAAATAGTTTACTTTACTTTAGTCCTTAGATTCTTAAATAATATAAATATCTTAGTATATAAGTATATAATAAAAGAGATATAGAAACGCCTTAAAACTATATAAAAGGTTTACTAAGAATAGTCTTAAAAATTTAGCCTTTAATTTTATTTTTAAAAAAGTAAACTTATTTACTTTATTAAAAAAAGATAACTAAATATAATATAAGTTTAGCTTAGTAATACTATAATTTAGCTAATATAGGCTATATACTTTTTAAAAGTCTAAGTATACTATAAGCTATAGTAAAAGGTATATTAAAAATAGCTTACTAAAAAGCTTATATATTAATAGCTAGCTCTTATTATACTTATAGTATTTATATAAGAGTGCCTACTATAGGAATTAAAACTCTTATATATATAGGTTATATAAAGCCTTATTATATATAGTATAAGTATATACTATACCTCTATTAAATAAAGTAGTATAGCTAAAAGTATTATAAAAGTATTTATTATAAAATAAACTAAATGCCTTTAAGTAGTATTAAGTGCTTATAAAGTAATACTATAAACTTTATTTAAAACTAAAATAGTAGTACTACCTTTTAACCTTTATTTTAACTACTAAGTTTAGTAATATTATAAATATATTAAGATAAATAGTATAATAATAAGAATTTATATTATATACGCTATAGTTATAATATACCTTTACTATTAAGCAACCTATTAAAAATAAATATAGATTATAAACTATAAGCTATTTTTAAACTACTCTCTCTTTAATTCTAAAGCCCTTAGCTTAAGCTAAGAATTAAAAAAAGAATAGAAAGATAAGTAGTATAAGGATAAAACTAAAGCCTTTACCTATAATTTATACTAAAATTAATATATAGCTAAATAAGACCTTAACTTTTATTTTAAGGTAAAAATTATTTAACTTTACTACTACCTTACTAAATTTAAATTAATAGCCCTTATTTAAATATATATAAAAAAGATTAGCTTTAATTACTTTTTTTATAATTACTATATTCTTAAGGTAGAATTATTAATATATTACTACTAAGGTAAAGAGAAGGACTATTAATATTTAATTATATAATACTTAAAATATAATTACCTTTAATTAATAAGTATTAAAGTAAAACTAATATAAAACTAAAGAGATATCTATATAGCCCTTAACTTACCTAAATTAGTAAAATACCTTACTTAATAAATATTTAGTATTAGCTAACTTTCTTAATACTACTTAACTCTTATACTTTAAAAAAGATAGGAGATTAATTATATAAAAGAGAATAGAGCCTAAAGTAAACTTAATAAAAAGATAAGGGAGATATAAGTAAAAAGGAGCCTATATAGTTATTATATAAAGACTAATAACTATAAATAAATATAAAAAGGTAGTAAAAGAGGGGCTATACTAAGACTAAGCTATAGTTACTTAATTTATTTATTTATAAAAATTATAAAGTAAAAAGGAAAATAGCTATTAAAAACACTTTAAATGCCTTAAAGGTAGCCTTAAGGGCGCCCTTAGGTCTTACTATAGCCTTAAGTTACCCCTCTCTCCCCTCCCTTTAAACCCCTCTCTTTTTTTACTTATTTTACCTTTATTTTCTATCCCCTTCTCTCTCTCCTTACTATTTTTAGCTAGGTTTCTTTTTATAGCTATTATAGCTACTATTACTAATAAAGTATTAATTTACTTTATAGCTATAGCTAGATATTTTATATAGCTTAGTATATTCTACTTAAAGCCTTTAAAGACTACTTTAGTAATAGTAAAGGTTTAATTTATACTTAGCTTAGTATTAATTAAGCGCTAAGTAGTTTTTTAAACCTTTTAATATACTTTAAATTATAATATATTAGCTAAGTAAAAATAAATATAAGACTAAACTAAATTTATATTAAATAAGGACTTTAAATTATCCTTATTTTTATTATTATAAGTTACTTAAAAATTAAGGAGAGTCTATACCTTTACTTAGTAAAAGGTATAGATAAGTAAAGGCTATTTTAATTAGGGACTATACTAAACCTAAAGTAAATTAAGATAACTTACCCTATTATAATTTTACTCTATTATATAGTATTTAAAATAAAAACTATTAGTACTTAAATAATTAGTAACTATAATAAACTTAAGGGGGGCTTAGAAAGAAACTTACCTTTTTAATTATAGTAACTTTTTCTTAGATTTTTTATCTATATAATATAAGAATTATAGGGCTATTACTACTAAAAGCCTTAAAAGGGTTAGTACTAAAACTAAGCTAAACCCTAAAATAACTTACTAAGCTATAATTAATTTATTAAGGTATAGTCTTCTTTTAAAATTATTAATAAAACTAAAGACTTAAACTAAGCCTATATTAAAAACTAAAGGGAAAAGAGAAAGGTATTTACTAATTTAAGCTTTTACTATAAAAAAGAAAAGGAAAGAAAGGTTTTTAAACCTAAGAAGGGGGGCCTTACTTATAAAAAAAGACTTAATTCTTTAAATTACTTATTAATAAGCTAGTTTTAATTAGGAAATTAAAAAGTAGAAATATAAAAGTATAGTAGTATTAATAAACTTCTACCTTAAACTTAAACTAAACCCTTAGTTTATTTATATTAAATTAGTAACTATATACTAAATTAGTAACTATATTCCTAATTAGGTAAGTTTAATAACGTATTACTTAATATAAAACTATTATATAATACATTCTAAAGGTGTTAAATAAGTAACTAATATAGACTCCTACTAGCTCTAAACTAAACTATATCTAAATATCTTTAATATATATTTAGACTATATATCTTTAATATATAAATTATATATGCCTACTATATTAATCTTTTCTTAGCCCTTTTAGTAACTATAGCTACTAACTTAGCTAATAATACACTATATCTTATATACTAAAACCACTAGGGTTCCGCCTAAGGGCCTTAATTATAGGCTAATATATAGTAGTATATAGGTTTTCCTCCCTACTCTAAGGTTTTTCCTATATAGTAAAATAAGCAGAGGTACTAGAAATGTTAGGTGGCGAATTAGTAGCTAGGCAAAGGCGATATAGCATCTAGTATATTAACTAAAGCTTGCCTCCTTTAAGTCTTCTTACGTATACCTTAGGGCTTTTATATATTAAATAAGTAACTAAGCGTAGGCACTTAGGCGCTATATACTTTAGTTGCCTTATAAGGTATATATACCTTATAATTACCCCCCCTCTTAGGCTAACATCCTTAGCAGCTAATATATCGCTTATTAATATCCCTTAATATACACCCTATATATTATATTATTATTATACTATAACTACCTCTTTAGTTTAGTATTATCCCTACTTCCCTATATAATCTATAGTAGGTCTATAGTTATTTATAGCTTAATTTAACTATAATAAAAGAAAGGAAAATAAATAATCCTAAATTATTAGTTATATTAAGCTACTATATATTCTCCTTCTTTTTACTATCTTTACTCCTTTACTTCCTTTACTCTTCTATATTCTTAATATATATATTTTTTATAATATTATTATAATATACTAGTTTTTTATTAATAAATTATTAATATATTAATATATATTATTTACCTTTAAACTTATATATATTTATATTATATATATATATAATATAAGGATTTTATAAAAAGCCCCCTTTCTACTTCTACTTTAGTATTACTTAACTATACCTTCTATCTCTCTTTAATTATTTATAGAAAACTCTAGATATTTAGCTATTATATATAGTATAATAAATAAAATAATACTTATTTAGGCGTAAGTAATTATTATTACTTTTATAGCTTTTTACTTATATTTTAATAAGTGTTTATTATAATATAAGGAGACTAAAAGGATCTTTTATAAATATATAACTAGCTTAAAGTATTTATAACTAAGTAATAAGCTTTAAGTAATAGTAATAGAGATAATAATAAGGAAAATAGTAGTATAAGCTATTATCTTTTTATAAAGAAGACTTAATAGGCGCTTAGTAAGCTTTCCCTTATTCTTTTATATAGTTTTAACTATATAAATTAGGCTTATAGGTTAGTATATAGTCTTACTAGCGCTAAAAAGGCTATTTATATATATATATCTTACTCCCTTTTTTTTAGTCCTTTATTAATATTTTTAAGCTATTAAAATTACTTTTAAAAGCTATATTATAGCTTATTAATAAGTATAAGTAGTATATTTCCCCCCCCCTTTATAAAATCTTATAAGTATATTACTTTATTCTTAATACTCTTTTACTTATATTTTCTTAGGAGAATTACTAAAAGTAATGTAAAGCTTAGTAATTAACCTAAGTTCTTTACCTTTACCTTAGTAAGGTAGGGTATATAGTTTAGGCTATAATAATTATATAAGTATATTAAGGGGCTATAGTAGTAATTAGATTAAAGGCTAACTACTTAGTGTTTATGCTTAATAGCACTACTTTAGATCCCTTACCTACTAAAATATAGGACTTATTCTCTATTAAAATGCCTATATTATAGTATAGTTTTATAGTTATTATTATTGTTTTTTTTTTTTTTTTTAATATATAGAAAAAAATAGTTTATTAACTTTTTACTTATATTTTGCTATAATATTACTTAGTCTTTATTTTCTTTTTCTTATATACTAATATAAGCTAAGGTATATATATATTCTTCTCTATAGTTTATTAGTTATATTTACTAAGCTAACCCTTTTATTTTATTAAGTAGTAGGTTTCCTTATTAATTATTTTCTTATCTTATATTTCTTTTACTTTATACTTATCCTCTTTCTCCTCTTTTAAGTTAAGGATTACTAGCTTATTACTACTATTTTAGCAGTCTTTCTATAGTTTTAATAAGTAGATATAGAATATATTATATAGCCTTTAGTACTTTTTTAGTAGTTTTAGCTAATATACTTATTTACTAATAGTATATAGTATTTAAAATAGTCCTAAGTATTTAGGGTTTAGCTTCCTCTTTACTTACTTTACCTTAATATTCTTTATAAATAATAGTACTATATCTCCTTTTTAAAATATTATTTATTAGTGTTCTTTATTATAATAATTTACCTATACTTCTATAGCCTTTTACTATATTTTTATTAGTTTATTCTAAACTTTATATAGTTTCTTTATATATACCTTTACTTTTAAGATACCTTCCTTTAGTATATTATTTCTAATACTTAGGTAAAACTTTAAGTAATACTTAAATAGTATATAATTTAGTGCTAGCCCTATTATTTAGTTTATAGCATTATTATAGGTAAATTATACCTATAATAGTAATAAAGGCTATATTACTTAGTTTTTACTTATAAAATATTATAAGTAGTGTTTTAATACTTAGTTAATATATTCTATTTAGCTATTAGTTTATAAGTAAAACGCTATTAAAAGCCTTCTTTTTATTTATAAGTAATAATATAAATTACTCTAAAAGGCGCTAGTAAATATACTACCTTAGTTTAATATTACGCCCTTTATAGCGCTAAATTACAATTCTATTTTATAATAGAAAATTTCTATAAGTTCTGCTATATTAATATTTATAGTAATTAGTAAAAAAATAGCGTACTTAGTATATTAGTTTATAATTACTAGTATTACGTTAGCGCAGCTATTCTTATTTAATACTTTTAGTAATTTAGTTATAAAGTCTATTAACACTTTTACCTATAATTACCTAAGAATTAGTAGCAATTTTAGCTAGCTATATAGGCAATACCTTTATATAATAACTCTTTAGTATATACTATAACTAGATATATAATCCGCTACTATCTGCTTTATTATTAGCTAATAGTATAATCTTTTTAGAAGCTTTATAGTCTTATTAATTCTAAAATAACTAGCTAGTAAATTATTATAGTATAGCTATAAAAGCTCTTATTATAAAATAGGCTTTTATAAAATAACTACCTATTCTTTATATAATAGAAAGCTGCTTATATTATATTACTATATCCTTACCTTTCCCTTTAGAATTACTATAAACTTACTTTTAGCTATTTTCTATAAGTTTAAGTCCTACTTTTAAGCTTTTAAAAGTATTTTAATAAAAAGCTTATAAATATCTACTAAATAAGGATTAAAAGACTTAATAGACTCTTAAACCTCCCTAGCTTTAATACACTAAACCTAAGTAACTTTATTCTTAAAATTATTAGGTTTTAACCCTTATTTAGCTAGCGTCTTAGTAGTAACTTTAGCCTTTTAAGTAATAAAGTCTAGCCTTATTAAACCTTCCCTCTTAGCTAAGATTAATTTTATCTTTAAAGGCATCTTACTATACTTTTTTATATACTTAAGTATAGTTTTAGCTATATCTTTTAATACTAGCCTCTTTTATAACTTTAGTAATATCTTTTAGTTTATTAGCTTTTTACTCTTATAATTAAGCTATCTTAATAATATATTAGTAGGGTTGCTCTTTTTTGCCTTATATTTAATTATAAAGTTAAATAAGCTAAGAAATATATACTATCTTACTTACTAACTATTTAGCTTATTTTAGCTTATAAATATCTATAGGTTATAATAGTTTAAAAGGACCTTTATTAATATTACTATGCCTTTAATATAATATTACTAATATTTAAACAACTTAATTATAATAAATAACTCTTAGTTAGCTATATTATAATTATATTTTATATTAGTCAACTTTTAGAACTAAAACGCAATAGAATAATATTACCCTTTATTATTTAGCTAAGAGATAATACCTACTATAGCAAATATAAATGCATTAATCTTAATATAAATTAGGCTTAGTAAGTTATAGTATTATAGTAATAGCGCTTATTAAAAGGCAGTCTTTAGTTAGTTAAATATTAGTTATTTACTTTCTTTAAATATAAATTTCCTTATTTAAATACCCCTTTAGCTTCCTTTTATTAGTATATTAAAGAGTGCTATAATAGTAGAATATTAGTATATAAACTATTAGTAAAAGTTATAAAACTTAAGGAAGACTTAAATATTATAAAAGGTCTTAGGCTCTTTTTACTTTTAAATTATCTTTATTTACTTTTAGTTTATTAAAATACTATTAACTAATAGAATAAATCTTAAGAATTCTATAAAGTTTTAGTAAAAAGTATACTTAAAAGGCTTTATATATAGCTTAGCGCCCTTTATTTTTTTTAAGACTTATTAAATATAGTTAGTATATTCTTCCTAGGTTTTTAAAAAGATAAGGATATTATTTAAATATACTATATAAATTATATTAACTAGCTCTTATAACGCTTAATAAATATAGTTTTAGAATATAGCTAAGGCATTAATTAGTTTAAAGGGTATAATAAGGTACTTATAGTAACTATATTAGGTATAAAATACTGTTTTTTACTTATCTCTTTCCTTAATTTAAATATAATAGTATATATCCTTAATATTAATTTTTATAAAAAACTATACTCTTTAGTACTAATTAAGTATTTCTATTATTAAGGGTAAAGTATAGTAATTCTTTAGTGTAATCTTATTAATACCTTAGTAGTCTATATATAGTTATAGGGTACTATCCTTCTTTAATATAAATAAAATAGGTGCCTTAGCTAAGCTTTTTAATAGTTATATATAGCTATTTACTAAGTTTTTCTTAAGGTATTCCCTTAGGATTATAAGCTTATATTAAGATAAGGGGTAAATAAAGCTATAAAAAGGGGTAGTATTAGGTTATAAATTAATTATATAGTTAGTATCTTTTTTAAATAGTAATACGCTTACCTTTTTTAAGCTAAAGATATTTAGGAATATATAGAGTTTTAAGGGTATATTACTTAAAGTTTAATTACTATATATCTATACCTTATCTTTTAGTTTTATAAATCTATTATTTTAAATACTCTAAATAGTATATATAATAGCCTTATTATAATACTTTCTAAAGAAATAGTAGAGAGATATAAGTAAAAGATTAATATATATAATCTTAAACTACTATTATTAGGTTTATATTAATAAATATATATATTCTTTAAATAAAGTATATATTTTAATTAATAAAAAACTTCCTTATATTCTTAGGTCTCTATTAATAGTAATATATAATAGGGTTAAATCCTTTTAGTACTTTTATAAGTTAGTAATACTTATAAGCACTTAGTAAATGCTATATTTAGGTATAGTTAGTATACTAATTACTTAAATTTTAGGGGGTTTAATATTACTTTTATAAAATCTTTATTGCCTTATAAATTCTATATTAATAATATTTATATTAGAGTAAGTATTAAGATTTATAAAGGTATAGATAGTAATTTAGCTCTAAGTTATAATAAAGGTGTGGAATTATTACTTAATAAAGAATTAAGACTTAGTAAAAGTAAGGGTAGCTATTTCTACTAGTTAGCATTTTTTAAATAGCTTAAGGGGTTTTTTATTAGCTAATTATAGTTATAGTAAAGATAATTTATATTACTATAGTTATAATATTTTTATTAATTATAGACTTAGTTATAGTTTAACTTAATAATAGAGGTTAAGGGTTCTAAAGGTATATATAATAGCTACTAATTCTATATAAATTAATTCTATTAGTAGTAGGGCCCCTTTATATACTTATTATTACCCTTAGTATTTACCTTATGCTTATATTATAGTAGTATTATATTTTAAAATTATTAAGTAATTTAGATAACTTTCTCTCTTATCTTTTTTATAATTAATATATAAAGGTTAATATAATTTTAGAGTTTAAGTTATAACTTAGTAAAGAATAAAAAAGCTTAGGCTTATTTACTTACTTTTTTTAAGTGTTTCTTTAGAAAATTAAAATAAATACTAAAGTTAATAAGGCTTTAGCTATTTTATTACTTTATATTTTTTATTATAGTTATAATTTAAGCTTTATAATTAATAGAGTCCCTTAGTAAGATTAAGGTTTACTCTTAAAACTCTTTTTAGTTATCTTTAAGTTCTTCTTAGTATTTTATTAGTTATTTATTAAGGAATTAGTCCTATTTTGCTTAATAATTCTAGTATATATAGTTAAGTATAAAAAGGATTTTTTAGTAATCTTAATAGAACTTATATTTTACTTTATTAAAGGTATAGATTAAGTTATTAATCTAGATTTTATATTTTTAAGAATTAATAAGATATATTAAAAGGTTAATATTTTTAACCTAAACTTTATCTTTATTATTATTAAAGAAATTATTAAAAGAGTGCTATTTTTTAGCTTTCTTTCTATTAGTTCTTTTTTAATAAAAAGTAGTAAGAAGTTTTTACTTTTATTTTTATAGTTTTTTTAGTTCTTTTAATTAAGCAATTTACTTCTTAATTACTTAGGATTTCTTTTATATTATAAATAGGGTTAAAGTAGACTTAATAATAGTAAAGGTTCCCTTTTATAAAATTTCTATAGATTAATTAAGGTTTATTAGTGCTTTAAGGGATATAAGGTTTTTTATAAGTATAGTAATTAATTATTAAGTAGTAGGTGCTATATTATCTTTAAGTAGCTAAAAGAAGCTTTAAAATTATTAAGTAGTAAATTAATAGCTAAGTAAAGGTAATATAGTATTTAGTATATTAACTAAAGCTTACCTTCTCTAAGTCTTTTTATATATACCTTAAGGCTTTTATATATTAAATAGGTAACTAAGCGTAGGCGCTTAGGCGCTATATACTCTAGTTGCCTTGTGAGGTGTGCATACCTCATAAGAAAGTAGCTCCTAGAGCTATCTAGTGTAATTTAATAATAATAATAATAATAAGTAATTTATACTATTATTACTACTTTAAAAACCTTACTTATTATACTAAGGAGAGAAATAGGTTTTTAAGCGCCTATATATTATATCTCTAAAGGGGTTTTCCTAGGTTTATATAAAACAACTACCTTAGCTTTCTAGAATAGTTCTAAGTAGTATTTTGTTAGGTGGCGAATTGGTAGCTAGGCAAAGGCAATATAGCATCTAGTATATTAACTAAAGCTTGCCTTTTCTAAGTCTTCTTGTGTGTGTGTCTAGGGTTTTTATGTGCTAAACAGGTGACTAAGCGTGGGCGCCTAGGCGGCGCGCGCTTTGGTTGCCTTGTAAGGTGTGCACACCTTACATATTTAGTGTAGTAGTATACGTTTAAAAGGGTAGATAACGCCTTAGCGAGAGGTTTGCCACAGGCCTTAAGGAACCCCGCGCTTCTATTATATAGTAAGGAGTCTACTAATATAAAGTAAACTTTATTATAAAATCTAGAAAGTTAATAATTATTATATTTATAATTAAATACCTAACTATAACGTTATATATATTATATTTAATAACCTGTTATAATATATTATATAAGCTGCGCATGCTAACGATTTACGTGTCGTATCCTGCACGCAACACAGCTAGTGTAAAGCTATAGGTGTATAATTAACTATAGTAAAATAGCCTAAGTAAATTATCTTTCTTTTAAATAAATAGAATTTATATATAATTTATATAGGCTTATTATTTAGCTATAGGGGTAGTATTAAATATTATAGAATTCCTTAGTCCTACCTTAGCTAGAACCCTTAGTCTACGCTGCCTTAGCATATAGCCTTATATTTTAGGCATCCTGCCTAAGATACCCTTCACAAATATTTTATATGCAGCTAGCATTTCCCCTTAGATAGTATCTATATCGCTCCATATTATCAATTCCATAGCTTTAAAGTACTAGCGCTGATGTGGGTCCCGTAACCTCGTTGGCGCCTTCGCACATCCAAAGGGATGAAAATCCTACTATCTACATTGCATCTCGAAGTTCGAAGTTTGAAGGCAGTTATTGAGGGCACGTCTTCCGAGCCAATATTCCCCATAAATACTTCTCGTCTAATGTGTACGTACATGGCTTTTCTATAGAATATACATAAGTACTAAATCTTAGAGTCCAGAGCAGAAAGGAACCGCGCACGTATGGCAAACGGCCGCCAGGTTGATGAACGGGGAAATATGTCTGATTCTACTACATCCGCGCCGAAGCTAGCTCGACGGCAGCTGGATGAACTGATTATGGAGGTAATACTTGCCCTAAAATGTTCTCTTCAACACGATGCTACGGACCAGGCTGAAGATGAGGATCGCCTCGGAACAATTCTATTTCGCATTAAATCATCTCAACTAGCCTGCTTTTGCCTTCGAAATTCAAGTTGCTGACCTTATAATTATAGACCAATAGCAGTAGTATTGTTTCAAAACGGAGTGTGGAAAAGTTGTATTACTCAAATGAATCACATTACTTCCGCTATTTTGTCAATAAGTACCAAAGACGCGCTCCACTTATCAATCGTGGATATTGGCTAAGATTGAGGGCCATCGATGTCGTCGTTCGGCGCTTTCTGACGAAGCACCAGAGGGATAAAAAGAAGTTGATTATAAATCTTGGTTGTGGCAGGTGAGTCTGCTTCGGACAATTACTACTTGCTCACTCTCCCTGACCGGTACACGTTCGTGAAACGATTCAGCGATGTGCTGCCATGGCAGTCACATGCACGCTATGCAGATCTTTGCGAGAACGTTTTGTTCGTGGACATCGACTATCCCGAATTAATGCGCAAGAAGCGCTCTATCGTGCAAGAGACCCCACAATTACGAGAGATTTTGGGGGAAGATTTCATTATCAATGAGTCCGATGAAGATCATGTCATGATACGAAGCAAAGTCTATTGTCAAATAGGATGCGATCTTCGCGAACTTGACAAGATAGGGATTATATTGGACGACCTGACTTCCTTGTCTGAATGCCCCGTGCTCTTTGTAGCAGAGGTGTCCATCACGTATATGGACACTCATTATGCTGATGCATTGATTCAGTGGGCTAGCAAAATTGGGAATGGTAAGTCTTTTCGGATGGAAGGCTGAAGCTCCGCTAAGATTCATTGTACTAGCGGAATTTTGCCTTCTCGAGCAACTACTGCCTTACGGACCAGACCATCCTTTTGCAAGAACCATGCTGAGTCACTTTGACAAGCTCAAAACCCCTCTCAAATCAGTTGCTCAGTATTCAACACTGTCGAAGCAGGTTGACAGATTTACTAGCCGTGGATTCAAAGAGGCGAAGATTTGGGACCTTTGGCAGGCATGGTCAAGTGAGGAATTTGTGAGTAGTGCCGAGAGAACATCATTGAGTGAAATTGAACCTTTCGACGAGTGGGAAGATTTTATATTATTTGGTCGTCATTACTTTATCCTTCACGCGTCCGCTTCACCGGGATGTGGCAACCAGTTTTTACAGATGCGAGGGGGCCTTGTCAGACAACTAAGCAACACCCGGTCTTTTGTGGTCACGAAATGCGTACAAGGTTCGAAAAGGCGTTTTGGAGATGCGTTCGCCATAAGTACTCCGACAGGAGGTCGACTAGCTCTCAACCTCTTTGGACTGGTACCTGGCGGTCGCGAAGAATCTTGCGACGTTTACAGTCTCGACGAACAGAACGGCATCCCATCGCTTCCAATAAAAGGCCCCATCTCCCGTATGTGCCATACGATAACGGACCTGGGAGACTATGGGATACTCTTGGTGGGAGGTCGCAATTCTCCTGCCAATGCTTTGTCAGACTGCTGGATATTCCAAAAGGGCTCATGTCTTCAATGGAAGCCTACCCATACTCTGCCGGTGCCGTTGTTCAGACACTCTATAATAAGACTACGCGGAACACACCTAGCCCTCCTTGCGGGTGGGAAAACAGGACCGTCCAACATTTCTGAGGATTTCTATGTCTTTCATCCTTCTGGTGGCTGGCTGAAATGCGAAAAAGAGGGAGTGATACCCCGGCCTACTTTTGGTGGCATTTTGTGTAATGGACTTAGTGCTGTTTCGGAAGATGGAGTGCATTCAGGGATGATTGCTGGAGGCATCGACCTACAAGGACGAATCAATCAGAGAGTTTACCAATGGCACTTGGACTTTAATACCTCACAGGCAAGGACTGTCCCGCCCGTTTTCGTAAACTACAGTTCTAATCAAAGACCGTCGCACAGCCCTTGATTCGTTTCGAGATATGTGACGAAGAAACAGATCCGACAAAGCAGCTTTCACTGTTCGGCGCAAAGTCTATTGATTTCGGGCCCTACACATTAGTTTGCGGAGGCCTTGGCGAAAGACAAGATTCACAGGGCCAAACCATAATTGCGATTGATATGGTCTTGCAGGATCGTTACAACGTCAGCGAACTGTGCAGGAAAAGTGACGGTGAAGTTATGCCACTCATGATTGGGTCATCTATGCTGCGTGTCGATGATAGTATCGTGGTTTTAGGCGGCGGAGCGACCTGCTTCTCCATGGGTACATATTGGCATGGCGGTGCTTCGACTATCTCTATTTACAACAAACCAATTGAGTGGATGAAGACTTGGCCTAGCAAATTATGTTCCCTACAACCTCAATTCATAGGTTCGCGAAAGTTTCTCGGCAGCAATCACAGGGATCTGCAACGCAAAGGTTTTAATATGGCCGAAGCGTCAGTCATGACTGTCGCCCGAATAAAGCTAGAAACACCGCAACAGTTTCGAGAAATTTTGCAAAATGCAATGCCAGTCGTTATTGAAAAGGCTGATTTTGGAGATTGTGCGAAGAAGTGGACCGCTTCGTATATAATAGAACGGGTTGGACACGATACTCAGGTAAGGAATGCAATCTGGTATCTCTTTCCTTTTGAGGAAAAAACATACTGAAGCCTTCAGGTTGTCATACATGAATGTCAGGCGGACTCTGGGAACATGGATTTCAATGCGAAGAACTTCTGTTACGTGACACAGTCTTTCGAGGATGTGATTCGCCGGGCTGAGGCTGGTCATCGAGTGTACCTACGTGCCCTTTCGCGAGGGCAACCTACGGATCGACCGGCAAACTTGAAAGATGATTTTCCAGGACTTGCTTCGGATTTTCATCTTCCAAAGGAAATGGAATCTATCCAGGATAGCCTATTCAGTTCAGTTTTGAGAGTGTCTGGCAGAGTAAATATGTGGCTTCACTACGATGTATGTCTCATTATCTACAGGATGACAGGAGCCGACTTCTTGACTGACTCACCTTTCCAGGTTATGGCGAACATGTATGCCCAAGTTGTGGGATCTAAAAGAATGGTATTATTTCCACCTAGTGACGTACAAAGCTTGGCTTTTGCCCCCGGCGCATCAAGTTCAAGCTTGGATGTTTTTTCGGAGCTCAGTTCATTGCGAATGAAAGGGACTCATCCTCACGAAGCAATACTCAACCCCGGAGATATTCTGTACTTGCCGCCCCTTTGGCTTCATGCAGCCGAAACTGTCACATGTCCGAGCATAGCAGTCAATGTCTTCTTTCGCAATTTGAATAGCGGCTACGCTGCTGGAAGAGACGTTTATGGAAATAGGGATCTTGCTGCGTATGAGAAAGGCAGGCTCGATGTAGAACGTATTGGCAAGAGCTTCCAAAAGCTTCCACTCGAAACGAGACGTTTCTACCTCATCAGACTGGCGGATGAACTGGAGCTTGCGGCCGAAGGTGCTTGATTGGCTTGATCTTCTAGCGTATAAAAAAGAAGAATACATTATGCTCAGTGTGGTTACTTCTCTGGCATGACTGTGTTTGCTGCCCCGGCCAGCGATGAAATGCGAAGTAAGTCCAGTTTTTTTCTCTCCCTGGCCACGACACGTAAACACTTGTTATCTTGGTATAAATCTTAAGCACTCTAGCTGGCACTTGAGCTCTGAACCACCGACGGCATAATCACAAGCGACTAGTCAAGACTCTATGGGTTCCATGTTGCAATGGTCAGGCCTAATATCAGGAGACAAACGATGCCTCGATGGTGCAGGCGCTTTGTTGTACGAGGACTTGACACACCAAGATGCGCAAATTTGATGTGTTTATGTGGCGGCCCTTCTGAGAAGCAACGAGAATTCAACTGGATGTTGCGTGTTCGGTCTGTCTTTAGAAACTAGTTTATTAGACTTACGAACTCTTATTAGTATTGCTATAGAACGTTACCTTTTTATTATAAAGGGGGCGGTTAACTTTATTATAGTCTACTATCCTATAGTAGAGATTATTTTAGCCTTGATTTAAGGCTAGGACGTCGTACATATTGCCAAGTTGCGAAAGGTCTTCTGATAAGAGCGAACAAGCATATATCCAAACTGGTAGACACCTGGATAATCTGCGCTGTGCAGGCATATACATACACGCATGAGTATATATACATATAAAGGCCATCGTCGATGCCCCATGGTGATTATTGCAGTCGTTCTTTTGGTGGTTCACGCATGTCTAAACCTAGCCAGGCACCTACCGGCGGATATCAGCCACGTATTCAGGTTGGTGACGGTAGTTGCCAGCAGAAACGATTACAGCGAGCGAACGTGTACGTCAAACCGACAAACCAAGCTTGAGTTCTACCGAGAGATGCCAAAGTGCCTAGTGTCTATTTTGTTGGAAGAGGGCGTCGAGATGGACGCAGACGGATGGAAACCGTGACGGACGGCGCGGCCAGAGCCATGCACCTATGGAGACCATCCAGGTTAACTGCTCGGACGAAGCATCACGCAATCCCATCTCTCGATTGTGCGGCCGTTGAGGCTCCCTCTAGCTGGGCGACACGCTGCTTGATAGCTTTTTCGCTCTTCTGATAGGGTTCCCGTATTGGTGGTTTCAGTGTTGGTTTGTGCTCTTGTAAAGATGATTCTGCTCGTCGAGAAGCTGCCTCTTCCAACGTGAATTATGATGGTACTCGGATCGGGCGTCAATCGCCGCTGCAACGCGTGATGCGTCTACATACGGGATCGATACTCTGTGCGAGCGGATGGGCTCGTGGCGAGGACAACGATCACGGCGGCGCTGAGTAGAATAATTTCATTCTGGCTCTTTGGTATTCTCAGCTATCTAAAAAGCTGCGCGAGCCTGTCATAATATACATTCCTGGGAAAATAAAAAAAAAACCAAGCCCTGTTGTAACGCCGTTGTCCCATCGACCCCAAGTTCCGCCGTATTAAAGCAAAGTCATAACCATCGCCCTTCCTGCACCTGAGTCGCTTAGTTGCGCTCGCCGCGAAGACGACGGGCAAGCTGAATGTCCTTGGATTGGATGGTGACGCGCTTGGCGTGAATGGCGCAGAGGTTGGTGTCTTCGAAAAGTGAAACGAGATATGACTCGACTGATTCCTGGAGGGCACCGATAGCTGAAGACTGGAAGCGAAGGTCGCTCTTGAAGTCCTGTGCAATTTCACGGACCTGGTGTGTGTCAGTACGGCGAAGTGGTTGCGTTTCGGGTGGAGCGCGCTTCATTGGGATAAAAGAATGCTTACCAGGCGCTGGAAGGGAAGCTTGCGGATCAGAAGCTCGGTCGACTTCTGGTATCGTCGGATCTCACGGAGAGCGACGGTACCAGGCTTGTAACGGTGAGGCTTCTTGACACCACCGGTAGATGGTGCGCTCTTGCGAGCAGCCTTGGAGGCGAGCTGTTTGCGGGGAGCCTTGCCACCGGTGGACTTACGGGCGGTCTGCTTGGTGCGAGCCATGGTTGTATGTGTGGTTGGTGTTGACGCGTGGCTGGTGAGAAGCGGTGGTGGTGTGGGTGTGAAGATGTGGGTGTGTGATGCAGGAGGGAAACCAGATGGCAGGAGAAGGCGGGGGGATTGCTTTAATACCTGTGGCCCGGTCGCGTCGGGCAGGCGGCTGATCTGGGTAATCAGCGCGTCGGGTCGGGGTGGAGACGTGCACAGGCGGGGCGGGCGGGCGGGCGGGCAGATGGAAATTCCAGCATGGCCACTTGGCACAGAAGAAAAGAAAAGAAAAGAAAAGGGCCTAGCTTGGGTATTATTTACTGGCTGGGTACGCCACGCAGCCGCCCGAGGGGCAATGCGAGCGCGGGCGGACGCAGACGCGCTCAGGTGATCCGTCTGTCTGTTCTGTCGGGCTGCGTTACTGATTCACCCATGTCCACTGCCTTGCTAGTACAGGATACAGGACAGCACGCAGGGAACAATACTTACCGAATGCGGAAGGGCACCCCACCCCGTCCCACCCCGCCCCAGCTCCGGCCCCACCCATCTCAGCTCGACCCAACCGCCGCTCTGGCTGCGTTTTGCGTGCGTAGCAAAGACGAACACGGCAGTCGTGTTCATGACATGGCGATGCCCGTCGGATACGCAGCATGCATATTCTTTCAAGCACCTGCTTTCGGGCGAGACGTCTCCGAGCCGACAGTCGCGTGCTGGTCTGTCGCTGTGGCAGGCTCTTTGACCCAACCAGGCCTGTTGCACCGCGGCCACTCTCAACACTTACGTACCTAGGTACTTGGGTACTTAAGTACCTATGTATACAACAGCACGCGCCACGTCGCTAGTATCATGGCAGGGTATTATGTATTATTAAGCAGTATAGGCTGCTGGCAAAGGCGCAATGCAGCATCTCTGTGTGGCTGGCGCATCGTCGACGCCCCGAGACCGCGACGTGGTTCCCACCCTATACATGACAACTCTTTGTCTCTGCCCGTTGTAACACGTACGTCTTGGCCCAAAGGCCGGCATGGCCGGGCATTTGCATGTGGCATGGGATTCAACAGGCAACGGATGGGCGTGGTTTGTATTCAAACGACGTGGTTTGTGGCCGTCTTGCCCGGCATCATGGCTGCTGCATGCCTGAGTACATACCTACTTATTTACATGCGTCAAGTACCTACCTACTTACCTACTTGGTACTTACTTGTACGGCTGTCGTCAGTTCAGCATCGACTTCCACGACGCACAACCTTGGGTCTTGGTGCCTGTCACGCATCTACCCAACAATGGTTCATGCACGGTCCATCGCACCAAGAAACTGTACCCAGTGAATGCGTATGAGGATATCGATGCACTCCGTCGGCCCTCCTCGACAAATGGACGGGTTGTCGCCTCCAAGTACCCACGGGGATAACATGTTGAAGTCACGCAAGCCAATCTGGATGGCACAAAGAAAAGGGAGATACACCAGTCTGCACAAGAAATTGACCAAATGCAAAAACAGCCAGAACCGCTGACCTTTCCTATCCCCCCTCTCCTTCTAGAACGTCACGTAGAATGACCAAACGTTACTCTCCACGGTGAAGCACAATGGTTTGCAGGCCGCAGCGACATGCAACATCGTTGGTACAGTCAGTCAGTACTTTCGGTGCCCGCCTAACCTAGTAGGGAGGTAAGTACCTAGGTACTTAGTTGACACAGAACCAGACGCGATCAAACAAGACAAAACGCCGTGATTGGCTACTCGCCTAATCCCTAAAAGTGGTCGGCTTCCTAATCACCTCGCGCACCGTGATTGGTCGACTATTCTGAATTTTGTTTTTTTTTTTTTAATCGTGGACCCATGCGGAGCACACACCCCCTCCACTCCACGCGTCTTCGTGGCTCGACCTGCATTCCGCGCGCAACCGTGTGAACTGATCTGTGGGCTGGCCCACTGCTACTTAAGCTCAGCGACTGCCGTCCTTTGCAAGTCCTGCCCGCATAAGCTGTCCATCCGACGCCTCCATTCAACCACGTACCTCGTCCCCTGCGCCTCGCCTATCTCCTCCATCCCCAGACTACCTACAAATTCCCCCTCCCCCCTCCCCCATTATCAACATGACCGGACGTAAGTGACATCACCCTCAAAACCATGACGCAGAAAAGGCCGCTGACAAGACGCAGGCGGCAAGGGCGGCAAGGGCCTCGGCAAGGGCGGCGCCAAGCGTCACCGCAAGATTCTTCGTGACAACATCCAGGGCATCACCAAGCCCGCCATCCGCCGTCTGGCTCGTCGTGGTGGCGTCAAGCGTATCTCGGCCATGATCTACGAGGAGACGCGCACCGTACTAAAGACCTTCCTGGAAGGCGTCATCCGCGATGCCGTCACATACACAGAACACGCCAAGCGCAAGACAGTCACATCACTCGACGTCGTGTACGCGCTGAAGCGACAAGGACGCACGCTGTACGGTTTCGGCGGATAGGCGAAGAGGGCGCGTGCCATGCACGATATTGTCATTTCCACACTGTTTAGGTACATGTTCTCCCGGCGTCGTCAAAGTGACAATGCCACCACACGGGGCTACGCAAGGTGTTTAGAGCGGGATCTGGGTTTGATTTCATGGATGTTATGTATCATAGGGAAAAAGGGCGGCTCACGTTCCGGGAATAATTGAACCTGCCACCATGGCACTTGATGACTTGATGACGCGTGCCGTGCATCCAGGCAGACAACTGTTTTCTTTAGATGCGTGATTGAAATGCGTCCCATTCTCGTGTCGGGATGCAAAGAACGGCCTAGCGACGCCTCTTCCCGCACCCCTAGCTTTTACGCAACGCGAACTTGAGGGCGAGAGTAAAGCAAAACATTTTGTTTTTTCTTCTCCCCCGGAACTGGGTCCTTGTCACGCGTTGCAGGCTTACTAGGTTCTGAACATAAATCGTGCATCTCTTAAATGCCTAGGAGGCTGCACCAAAGCATCTCATACCATTCTCTTCTAGCTTATTAGTCTATATTTAAATAATACTTTTATACTCCATTGAAATGTTATATAGTAATACTTATTTAATATCAATATAAGACCACTTCGTAATATAAAATTCGTTATGAATAATTTCAAATACAGAACCTCTGGTATAGAATAATATTACAAGAGTATTATGTTAACTATAACGCTATATAATCTTTATAGTATAAGGAGCTTAGAAGTAATAAGCAACTATACTATAAGATTAAGTAATAATCGTAATATTAAAAGACTTTATATAGAAGAAGATTATATTAAGTACTTTATAAAATAGCTATTTTTTTTATAAAAGAAATTAAGAAACTAAAATAAGAGAAATAGTAATAATTTTATTAAGAGGTTTTAAGTTTTTAATTACCTATTGTGATAGATTTAAGCTGGTGGCTCGGATCCTTATTAAAGCTAAATAGGACCTACCTAGGACCTTTAAGGCAAGCCTTACTTTAGTATAAAGTATATAAGAAGCATATATAAAGCATATAAATAGGGGCCTTTCTTTTCTCCTTATAGTTAATAATAACTTTATTAACACTAGATCGCAGTCGCTATCTAGGCTGGTCCATAACACCTATATAGTAAGGAAATATTAATTATAAAATCCTAACATGTTCCTTTATCATAATATATATAAATTAAACTGCTTATGTTCTTCTTTTTTCATATGCCTCAAGTTACTAGCTTAAATAAATTTTTTAATTTACATAATACTTTATTAGCAATGAAATAAAAGAAGACTGTAATTACGTTATTAATACTGTTAAAAAGGTTTCCTTAAGCTTTTCTTATATGTATATAAGGGCTTTTATATGCTAAAGAGGTGACTAAGCGTAGACGCCTAGGCGCCTTATCTTATAAATGTGTCTTATAAGGTATGTACTTTATAAAGATCTTCTGCACTCTTAGTTATAAGCTGTAGTGTTATAGGCCCCAATCTCTTTAGTATGCATAAGGTTACACCTATGTATTTGTTACGTGCTGGAATGAGTCTTATAAGGGCTTGTACGACTGCAACCTCCAACCGAGGCTGCAGAAGATCTTTTGGCGCAGGTGGCACAAGCACCGCGTTAGCTAGATTGGCACGTAACAGTATTCCCTACTTTTTTCTATATCTTATTAGTTAAAAGTAAGTACCTTTAGAGTGCTTACTTAATAAGCTAGTTGTTATATATAAGATATAGCACGTAAGTTGTTAGAAGATATAACTTATATAAACGTTATAAAGGTTTATAAAATATAATATATATAAAGTATATTGAGGTGCTTAGTTGTAAGTGTAAAAATTATTCACTTCTCTAACTCTATAGCAGAGTCTGCCTTATCTCTTTAGTGTGTAGAAGACTATACTTAAGTACTAACCTACTCTTTTATTTAACTAAAATATATATCTAATTTTATATAATAGGAAAAGTCCTTAGTAATTAAATATAATACTTCTTTTTTATAAAAAAAGCTTAGTATATAAGTACTTTAAGGTTACCCACCTTTAACTAATAAGATATAGAAAAAAAGTAGGGAGTACCTAAATGTAGCCTTTTGCGCACTAAAAGGATAAGAGCAGACTTCCTGCCACGTAACAGTAGCTATAAAGTACTTAGTTAATAGGATTTTTTAAAAAGAGATTATATAGCTTCTTACAGTATCTCCTTGGTGCCCAGAAGGCTACAATCGCGTACCGACCCACTTAGTCATCCAATTAAAATATCCGCATTAAAGGTACCTCGTGCACACACTAATTTACACTATAATAGAAGTCCTAACAATGCCTTGAGTTATAAAGCGCTATATTATAGGATTAAACACGGGCTGGCATGTGCTATTAGCGGGCTGCTTGCGCCGGCTATAAGTGTTATTAATAATAAATTCGTGGTTAAAGGCCTCTATTATTAGCTGTAATGCCGCGTAATAGTTAAGTTATAGATGTTGCTAAAAGTGTATCTTATGAAATTTGTTATAGGGGAATACAGTGCGTTACGTTTTAGGAAGTACTAGAGGGTCACTCTTTTTTGCTCTAATAAGCCTAAAAAGAAAAGTCGGGGGTACGCGATTGTAGCCTTCTGGGCACCAAGGAGATAGGACTTTTATTATAACATAAATCTAGATATGCTTTTTAATTGGATAATAGAGTGAGCTAGTACCTAAACGTAGCCTTGTGCGCACTAAAGGGATAGACTCAGTCATCCGCATGTCGCATGATTTAAGCGGAATGATGTCAATGTGAAGTGGGGACGTGATACAATGACGTCAGTGGTAAGTTTTCGTAGGACCCTGCATCGTAAGCCATAAGACCCTGATGCTCCGCAATTAAGTACCTAAGTGCCTAAGCTGGGTCCCAAGACATGACTATCCTTAGATTTCGATCTTTGGGTACCACACCAAGTATCCGACATCGAAACTCAACACGTCATAATACCCGGCTTTTGTGCTTTTCTATGCATAACAGTATTGAGTTTGGGACATGGACAACAAAGACTTAAAATTGAACATGATCACATCTCTATCTTGTCTCATTAAAATTTATCGCATGCCTTTGTGTTCATCCGACACGTTGCGTAACCGGTCATGCGCCACCCTTACGACGAAATTTACCTGGAAATTCGATGTCGGGGTGGCAGACACGATAATGCCTTGTTAATGCATCAGCTCGACTAAAGCTCTTTTCTTCTGTACACAAGTTGCATCGAACTTTTTGTTTGCGAGCATTATGAATAGTATCCTCATGCCTTGTGAGATCGTAAGGCCGAGAAAATATCGTATTGCATGATTTCCCAGTGCTGGGATTGATACGGTCGCACCGATGAGGCCCAGCTTGCGAATGAAGCATGCTCGTCGTTAAACGCGATTCTAAGGCCGATGAAACTAAGGCTTGCGTTTGCCTGTGTCCCTCTCGTTTGTGTTTCTGTAGTGCGCTTGGTGTGTCAAATCTAAGGGTGCATCCGTGATAAGTGCAGGTGTATGTGCCGCTGTCAGCTCCTGTTTGCGTGGGCCGATTACAATCTGATGTATTGTCACCAGAAGCCACTGAGCTTGCCCCAGACGAGCTCAGCCTCGGTGGAGAATCGCGACTGGCTGACAGATTAGCAATGAACGGGTACTGTTGAGGCAGCTGAGATCCAGATAACACCTCAGTCGGCAGATGCTCGAGACGATGAGGCTGTGGGTTGGTCGCATTGGATAAATCAAAAGTAACATCGCATTGTTGTGCATACATTGACTTCGGCAAAGAGTCTATCTCAGGAAGTGATGGGTTCTGCGGGAAAAGAGGCAGTACCCAATCTGGTTCACTTTCATTAAATTCCAGAATGGCATCCTTCGGTGATATAGTCTTAGGAGTTTCGGGTTCCGCAGTGCTTCCTGCATGAAAAATTTGCGTCTGACTTTGTTTGTCGCGTTCACTCCTGCGCTGTGAGGAAGGCACACGAGGTGCCACGATTCCGCCAGACGGTGATGAAAAAGTTGAACTCGCTCGGAGTGGTGATCTAGCCCGTGAGCATGAAGAGTCGGGAGATTGCACGGCACTCAAATGCTGATGGTTCGCAGCATTAATACGTTGATTGAAGACGTCACTGCCTGTTGAAGTCGCAGAATGTGACTGAGGAGGGGATGTAGAAGTGATGGCAAAATTTGGATTGTATAATTCGTCGCCATAAATATCAGTCATGGTTCGATCGAGTTTAGGGATATGATTGTAACCTATAGGTTTGGAGAATTTATTAATTAAGGCTAGTAAGAAAAAAGACGACGAATGCTTACCATATTTTCGACGATGAGTTTGCTCCAAATCACTCCCCGAAGTTGTGGCAGGATAATCATCATATGGCTTTGTGTAAATTTCGGAAATATCCGAGGCTGGAAGGGATCCATTGTCCATTCGAGGATTCTTCTCTAAGCTTTGTATCGTAAAGGGACAACTAATGTCTGGTATTGATCCTTCCATAGTCAAGTATGACGAATTGGATTTGGAGTCCATGAATCGACAACTTAGTTGCAAATTAATTGCTTGGCTGTTGCCGTGTGTTCCCTGACCACGTTTTGATAAAACGCTCGAAATTCGGGTCTGCAGGAAGGACTGTGAATCAGATATGCTGCGATAGAAAACTGAACTAGGTTCAGCGAATTCAAATGACGAGAAAGCCGTTTCGTTGTATTGTGTAATATGGTCACGTTTCGGTGTGGTATGGACAGCAATGCCCCAAAACTCCTAGTGGAGATAGTATAGAGCGTTGAAGGTTGTGTGCTTCAATTGCCAAAGTCAAGCGGGATGAAGCCTTGGTAGTGACTCGATGGGTGTTGATGGGAAATCCGCACTGTAATGTAAATGACGCTGGTGATAGTGATGATAAATTCTGTCGAGGTAGCCAGACCTGCAGGGATGTTGAATTGCTGTGCAAGGCAGGAGCAGATACACGCTACTAAGAAATAATGCTGTGGTTAGGAAAACAGAATTGCAATATAGTCGAGCAGTTAGTGTGGCAAACTTTGGAACGGCAGCGACTTTATACTGGCTCTGCACGGCAGCGTCGACTTCGCGGAAACGTCACCGAAGGTCATTGACCGGGATATGACATGATCTAAGTTAAGGGTGTGTGGGTCTCGATGCGTCCTGAGCGGAAAGAGTCATGGGACTAGACTGCCACGATCCGCGCGTGCTTTCTTATGTCATAGACTGATTTGGACCTTACATCCTTAGGGTTCTTGCACTGCGGCACCACTAGTGTTTACTGAAATTTGCCTAAGCTCTTTGGTGCCCGAAAGGCTACACCCATGGTATTCACCCACTTTATAATCTCGCAAAACCATTCGTGCAGGACATAATTGACATATATACTAATAGAAACTATGATACATGGCATAGCCCTTAAGAAATTATAAACCAATAACTCTAATAAAGTTATTAAGCAAATAAGCTAAAAAAGCATTTTTTAGAATTATCTTAAAATAAAAATAAACTTCTTTATAAATATATTTATTACGTTTATAGAAATGAATAATAATAATTCTTATGCAGCTGCCTAACAGCCGCCTAGTGTATTTAAATAAATAAATACATAAATAGTGATTCTTATAATCTAAAATTTAAAGAAATAAAGTAGATAAAGTATTAATAAAAAAAAATAAAGTATTTGTTACGTGCCAGAAGCTAATGCGGTGCTTATGCCACCTGCGCCAAAAGATCTTCTGCAGCCTCGGTTGAAAGCTGCAGACTCTGCAGTGTTTACAAGCCCTTATAAGACTCATTCCAGCACGTAACAGTATTTCTACTAAAGTAATTATTAAGTAGCTATTAAGTAGCTAAGTAAAGGTAATATAGCGTTTTATATATTAACTAAAGCTTGCTTTTTTAAATTATATATAAATAAACATATAAAAATAAAGCTTACTTATTAGATCCTTATTAAAGTAGAATAAGAACTAATAAGGACCTATAAGGCAAGCTCTATCCTTACACTTAATATATAAAGTATACACTTAGCGTAGGTAGATTATAAGCTTCTTCCCTTCTTATAGTTAGTAATAACTTTATTAACACTAAATCATAGTTAGTATCTACAATAGTCTATAACAGTATATATAACTATATACTTATTTATAACATTTATTAAAGTTAAAAATTTAAACTAATTATAATATATATTATTATAAAAATAAAATAAATAAAATATGTAAAGTAATTAAGAAGCTTTATACTTAAATTAAAGAACCTAAATATTAAGTTTAAAAACAAACACTGTAGAAAACGCTAAAAGTTAACAGTTAAATGTATAGTACTCTTACTAATAAAAATAATTACTTTATTAGTTTTAGTATTAAGAAATAATAGGAAGTAAGAAAGTAGAGGTTTTAGATATCCCTTTAGTGTGCAGAAGGCTACATTTAGGTACTAACCCACTCTGTTATCTAATTAAAACGTATATCTAAACTTATATAATTAAAAAAGTCTTTAGCTATTAAATGCTATATTTTTTAACTATAAAAAAAGCTAAGTAAGTAAGTACTTTAAGGTTACTTACTTTTAACTAATTAGATATAGAATAAAAGCGGGGAGTATATAAGTGTAGCCTTATGCGCACTAAAGGGATAGCTAAGCATAAATTACTAAGGTTGGCTAGCGTATTCATAAATAAATAAATATATATATAAATTCCTATAAAATAAAAGCTTTAAGCTATTAAATATTATATTATTCATTTATAAAAAAGCTTATTAAATAATTACTCTAAAGTTACTTGTTTTTAAATTAGAAGCTGTTAAAGGAAAAGTGCGGGATACCTAAGTGTAGCCTTCTGCGCACTAAAGGGATATTTACATAGTGAGTAGCTGCTAAAGAATGGCACAGTAATCGCTATGCGTAGTAAATCTAGGGACTTTGATTTTCTTTGATTTACAAATGTACAATTCTTTTGTTTCCGATAAATTGCAAGACTTTTCGATCAATGTGCCGTTATGCTTCATCTTCACCTTCGCTATGCCCTTCATCTTCACCATCCGAAACATCCTCGCCGAGTTCCCGAAGACGAACCTACGTGGCAGAATTAGTCAGACAAGTAGTTCCCATCAATTGCAAAAATTAGACGAACTCACTTTATATCTGGCAACCTTTTCTTCCAAATCCCCAAAGACTATAAGTAAATCATCAAGCTCTGATTGCGCCGTCTTCTTTGCCGCCACTTCATGTGACAGTTTTGTCTCGGCCTAAAGAGATTAGTTCTGTTGTCCGCAGCTAAGCCATAAAAAGAAAGCCTCTAAATATTGCGTACCATCCTGGCTTGTTCATGTGCTTCTTGTAAATTGGCTGTCATTTTTCGGAGCTGTTCCTTATAGGACTCTGCCAGCGCTTCAGTTTCTTTCCTCTTGTCGACTTCTGCCGCTAATAGTTTGCCATTTTGTTCCTGAAGACCTTGAATCTCCAAGGTCCTGTTTCTGCTGGCCTACGCGGTTCTGGTTAGAGTTCTTCTCTACAAACGCTCCACGAGAAACTCACTTTCATCAGGTCGACCTCGAGACGATTAATTGATGCTTTAAGGTCAGCTTCCTCTGCCTCGGCGCGCAGCTGAACTCGCTCAATCTCAGACAAGGCCGCCTTTTGTGCTTGAATCAAATCTTGCTGAAATTTCGATTCTCTCGCAGTAATTTGAGCCTGCGCTAATGCAGCTTGTCGTTTTTGCTCCTGTTCCATCGCGACGTGCTGCTGATGCAATTTTCTACGAGTCGCGTGAGTATTAACTCTAGTACTAGGCCAGCGCAACATACCGTATCTTTTCCTCATGATGGTGTTCTGCGTCCTCCAACGCTTTCTTCATATTAGAAAGCTCCATTGAAAGCTCATCCATGGAACGTTGGTGAGTTGCCTCGCGAAGCCGAAGTGCGTCCTCGAGAGATGCTACTTTTCTTTCCGTCTCCTCCAAGGCACGTTGTTTATTCTCGACTTGACCTCGAAGTGAGTCCACGAGCTCTCGCGATATGCCTTTCTGAATGCCATTAGTGACAACGGAAATTTCGAGCTCTGGACTTCTGTCGAGTGATCTTCTAATCCGACTGTAGTTGTCTTTGACAAAACTGACAAATGACGCATCGAAAAAGACATCTGGAAGACCATTACTGTTAGATGGACCGCATTTTTGTAAGGTTACCTCAAAATCTCGTATAAGCGGATGAACCCGAAGGCGATTCAAGAAATCCTGGTACTGTTCGCGATCCAATCTCTCGATTAAAATGGAGTATAAATTTGATCGGGGAAGGGGAGAATCTTTCGTCGAAAATTCGTACACAACACCCAGGAGCATCGCGCAAAGACCTTGGACTATGTCACCCCCTGGGAGACCTGGCTGTAGAATGGCTTGGATTAGGCTCTGAACATGACTTCCCTCTGCTAGAAAATCGTTGACGGCATCAAGGTCTTCAAAAGTCCAACTCAAGAGCAGCATCAAATAACCAACTAACACCCTGGCGTCATCCCCGCGAGAAATTCCAGAAATAAGATGAGCCGTAATTGTCTGGATACTTGTGACAACCTCCTCATCTTTTGAGGCATCGCCTTCTGTGACGCCGAGTAAAGCTGTCTTTGCAGTAGGATTGTCGTGCAGTAAGTGAAAGGTGATAACAGAGGCAAACCATTGGCGGTACGGATCGCGGGCATATTTACTTGGATCTGGCCGTAATAGTACGGCTAAGATATTCGCGGATTCGTCGGCCTCAGAAGCATGACCTTGAATCGCTCGCGACAGGAAGTGAAGCCTGACTTCTGAATGGTCTGAAAGATAAGCTTTCAAACATTCACATGCAGAGTATCGCAAATCGAAAAGTTGGGCATCGCACGAATTAAGCGTCAAATCCAGTAGGCCATCAATAACGTATACCTTTGCTGCATATCCGATGTGGGCGTCTTCCGTGATACCTTCTGGGAAGAGGGGTGCTGGTACCATTAACTGGGCGAAACTTTCTTGTAGTAATTTTGAGCCTCGAATCATGTCACCGCAAGTGGCCAGGGCCTGTTCGCGTGAGTTGCGGTCTTCTTATCCACGGTCTCGATGGAATTATTCTTACCTCAGCCTTGATCGCGATTCGACCTGCACGAGAAAAGGCTAGCTGAAGAGTGTTGCCAACCAATCCATGTTTCCAGAATGTTTCTTGGTTCATGGACATGCCTGCCGAGCCAGGGACGAAGAAGAGGCGGAGGACTGCAAGGAACGCGTATATGTTTCGATCGCATTGCGTCTGGGCCCATATGGCGACGTCTTGATCCGCAGATTGGGACCTCAATAAGTCGTCAAGTAGGCTAGCTAGACTCGAGACGCATCCTGATTCTCGAAAGAGGGATTGGTTCGAAGCATTTCCGCGCAGAAGATTTGCTAAAAGAATTAGACAATCCTCTACCGTCCGACCTCCATTCGAAAGTGCCCCATCCATGGCCATAATGGCAAAAATCCGTTCGAATGCATTCTCGAATGCGACCAGTTTTTGAAGTTCTCTGGAGGTCGGGGTGAGAGAAGTCAACAGACCAATGCACTCGTCTCGTACCGCTTCCCTCTCATCCGCGAGAGTGGCAACCAGCCTGCTGATTCCGAGCGGCGCGGTGAATATGCACTCTTCGGTTCGTTCGGTGCGCGCGGACAAAATAGCTGAAAGCAACTGCAAGGAGTACAGGCGCGAGTAAAAATCGCTAGATTCGACGAAATCCAGTAGCAAGATGATGTTCTCATGACGTTGTGTGAATTCGTCTGCAAGCCATAATAACACCTCATCCGAGGCCTCGGGACTATCCTCATTGGGGTTGAACAGTAACAACAGTGTTTCCAAAGTCACTTTCACGGTGTCGACGTCGTCGCCATCCTTGCTCAGGCTTCCGATGAGACATCTCAATGCACCGGAGGCAACCGAGGCAGGGAAGTTTTTAGCAAAGCTTCGCAGGCCTAATATCGCGGCTCGTCGGTCCTCAAGTAAAACTGCGGAGTTGAGTCGCCCGCTAAGCACCGTTATGGTCTCACTAACAGATTGTTTAGCAGGTGTCGTCGCAATTGAAAACATGATGTCGAATTGAGCTGCGCCATTGAAGAATTGAAAGGCACGCGATGTCAGCTACTTCCTTGCGCCAAAGCTTCCATGAAGTGAGCGCGATCAGTGCAAAGGGGTTTTGTGGCTGAACGGGAAAGAAGCGGTGATAGTGAGCGAAACGAGTGTGGTAGTGGCTACCTTGATTAACGTGGCGTTTGAAGAAACTAGTGCTAGTCGTGCGGCGGAAATTCGCTATTGGTGCAATCCCACACCTATTAATTACACTTTAATTGTAGTGAAACTCAGGCTTCTAAAAAACATAAAAAAAAATGCCCTGTTTATCGTAACTATAGCTAATAAAATATATAAGAATAACACATTATAGGTATTAATAATATACTTTCCCTATATTTATACTTTAACTTTATTATTGACATTAACTGTAGAGGATTAATGATTATAGTGTTAAGCTTAATATTTATATAGAAACTCTTAATATATAATGTATTATTTTATCTTAAATACAAAAACGAACTTTAATTTTTTATTAAAAGGTGTTTATAATTTAAAATAATCCAAATTAAGAATAAAGTAAGTATACTACTAATAAATATTCTATAACTGTTTTATAACAGAAACTATTGTTATTATCTCCTTAGTGCCTAGAAGGCTACAATCGCGTACTAATCCACTTATCTGTCCAATGAAAATGCTGTATGTAGAGTACATTGTGCACACACTAATTTATAAGACAGAGAAAGTACTACGCTATAAAGCGCTATATATTATAGCTACTAAAAGTAGCTAAAGGGCAAGTATTTAAAAGTAGCCTAAATCTATCCAATAAGCTACTAATAAAAAGTGGGGGGTACGTGGGTGTAGCCTTTTAGGCACTAAGGGGATAATATCTTCTGCTAAATAGTGTAATTATAAATAATATTAAATAAATGAATTTTTACGCTTATTAAATAATGTAATAATAAAGTAACTTATTAAAATTAGCTAAGTTAGAAACTTACACTTATAACTAGCGGCAGCTGCTCCCTAATGTGTGCGTTATTTATTAATTAAAGTGCTGATTGATTAGAGACCTATAACACTATTTAATATATATTCTTCTGCCTAATATAAGTAGTAAGAGATTTAGTAATAATAAGTTTTAGGAGTTTACCTTTTATAAGCAGAGTTATATATAATAATAGCTTCTGTGATAGATTATAAGAAGTACTAAAAGGGAATACATAAGTTATATCTATGGGTATACTTATATATAGTATAAGTTAGTATCTTTTATTTAAACATAGAAAAAGTCTGCCTTTTATTACTAGACTCCTTAGCTATGCAACATAAATCGTTTTTAGCTACTAAAGTAATAAAGAACATATAATAATATAAAGCTATAATTTAAATAAGAGTCCTAGGAATAACTATAGAAAGTAGAAATAAATTAGTCACTTTTTTTCTATTATATACTAAGAGGTGTTATTAAGGCTTATAATTATAGTGACTAACTAGTGACTGCAGTAGACCTTAGAACATAGTCTTATAAGTGTACAATCTACCCCTTAAATGATTTTACAGAGTAACAAGCCCCACCTTAGCTAGCTGCTAAGTCCCCTCTTAGTAGCTAGTTAAGCAAAGGTCACGTGTGTGCTATTAGGCGAGAGTTATGTGTGCGCTTAGTAATAAGCAAGGGTTATATACACACATAGCCCCACAGAGCTTATAGCTGTTAAGGCAGTATATAGGGAATATTTAGGGTATTAACTAAGGCTTATAGATATATTTTTTTATATTAAAATCACACTTAGCTTAATATTCTTTTTAACTAAGGCCTATATTATTATAATTGCTAAAGAGACGCTTAATTAGCTAAACCCCCCCTATAATATTAATGTGTAAAATCATTTAAGGGGTGCACTGTACACAGCTTTTGCTTTACTTTATTCCATAACATTTTCTATATTAAGGTGTCTTAATAATTTAAAGTAATAAGCGTTTTTAAAAAAAAACTTAGGGGTACATAAGTGTAACCTTTAAGTCTATAGCTTACCTAAGCTTTTTTAATCCACCTTAACTAACCTATCCCGCAGACCTAACCTAATCTATTTACTTAGTAAGTTTAGCACTTATATCTTATTAGCTAATATTCTTATAATTTATTTTTTATGTAAGAAGACTTATAAAAAATTTATATAAGAAATGCTTAGCAAGCACTTGTATAGCCATTGTTGATAGCCCTTGCCTAAGCTTACTTAGTGCCTTTTAATAGCTAATAGAATGTTAGTGCTAGACTTATTAAGTAAATAGGTTAAGTTAAGTCCGCGGGATAGTTTAGCCAAGGTGGATTAAAAAAGCTTAGGTGATCTACAGACTGCGAATGCGCCCGCACTGCTATTCCACACCACCTAGTACTTACGGTATGGTGGGGCGCGGCACGGTTAGTCTAAATGTTTTCTAAAGCGATCTCATCACCTCGAAATCTCTTAAATTCATCCAAAGATCAGGAAGGCATGAGATGTCCCAAAAACAACCAAACGAGGCAACGATGACGAATTCGAAGGGAAACCCAGAGCCGTCTTGCAAAAGCTCTGACACCTCAGAGGGAAGCAATTGGCTTGATATCGAGCCTGATGTGGAAAATATCGAGTTTGTCTCGTTGTTTGACGAGCAAACCTTTTCCACGCTATCTGGGATGCTTGATTATTGCAAACAGCAGCACAGCTTCGACCTGCTAGAAAACATTCATCGTCTCCGGCTAGACTTTCTTGGCGCTGTGAAACTAATCAATTTCATTCGCAATCATGTTCGAGACAAGTCTACACTACCGAAGCAGATCTCCCGTGAGGACATTGATGACGAACGTTACTTGAGTCCAGTCATTGAAAATGATGCCGTCATATTCTCTCTTGACGAAGTGCTAGATTCTGCAAGTCAAAACCAGGATGTCGCCGCGGACACCATCAAAACTCCAATCGATGAACTACTCGATCGTAACAAGACATTGGAGTCCGATTTGCATTCTATACGCGAAAAATTTGCAAACTATCGACTCGCAGTGGAGCAAACTCTAGACCGCCGCTGGGGTGTTGATGACATTCCGAGTTTACCTTCCGCCTCGAGGCCCAAAGATACTTCGAGTTACTACTTCGAGTCCTATGCTGCAAATGGTATGAGCCACAGACAACAAGATATAAACCATGGAGGCTATTGAAAACTAAGTATCAGCAGAAATCCATGAAACAATGCTGAAGGACGCTGTTCGAACTGATGCATACAGAGACTTCATTTATGAGAATAAAGCTATTTTCAAAAACAAAGTAGTGCTTGACATTGGATGTGGAACAGGTATTTAGGCATTCAAATGACAACTTGGACCCAATCTTCTCACCAATCTGACATTTGCACAGGAATTCTGAGCATGTTCTGTGCGAAAGCCGGGGCGGCACACGTGATTGCCGTTGACAGATCAGATATTATTGACAAGGCGCGTGAAAATGTCTTCAACAACGCGCTGTCCGACAAGATCACATGCGTGAGAGGCAGCATAGAGGAGGTTGTGTTGCCTGTTCAAGAAGTTGACATCATCGTCAGCGAGTGGATGGGTTACTGCCTACTATACGAGGCCATGCTCCCGAGTGTTCTATTTGCCCGGGACAAATACCTCAAGCCTGATGGTCTTTTGGTTCCGAGCTCAGCCACACTATGGATCGCACCCTTGAAGGATGAAGAATATTTGTCGGAATCAGTGTCATTCTGGCGTGACGTGTACGGCTTTGACATGAAGGCTATGCTGGAGGGTATATATGACGAGGTTCATGTACAGGCCAGACCCAAATCCTCGCTGTGCGGCGCAGCATGCCCCTTCAAAGTCTTGGATTTGTATACATGCCGCCCTGAAGACTTGCATTTCACCGCCGAATACAGTACGGAGATGAACGGAGAAGTCGCGAGGTTCGACGGCTTTCTTATTTGGTTTGATAACTTCTTCGCACCTTCTCGAACCGAACCAGCTCCTCCGGCTTCAACGACTCCAGCCGTCTTTAAGCTCTCCTCGCCAGGACATGTGGCCTTCACTACTGGCCCGGATGGCCCAGAAACTCATTGGAAGCAAGGGATTTTGTTAACAAGGCCGCAGGATCCTTTGCAGGATGTACCGGATTCACGTTGCATTAGTGGACAAGTTTGCTTCTCCCCTCACTCGGAGAATGCACGAGCTCTTGCCATTCGCGTCACTTGGTCTACAAAAGATGGCTGTGCCGATCAGACATGGGATCTCAAATAGCGTTTAAGACGGAATTGTCGGAGACGCACCTTGAGATGGATTTTTCAATATATTCAATTTTCCCCGACGCCTCATATCTTATAAATGAGGTACTTTCAGTCCCTGGAGCACTAAATTTACGATGCTCAGGAAGCCCTCGCCCAGAACGAAGCCCTGTTAGGTTGAGTCGGTGAATTAGTTTTTCCCTTACTCTCTTAGGATTTGGAATGGAATTGGAATTTGCCATACCGACGCCAAGATAATGAGCCGTGTATTTGATCTCTTCATGATCGTGATCCAGTACCAACAAACGATACCGCCCACCGCTCGCGCCAGAGTAAACGATGGTACGTTGTATATTCCTGAGCAAGTTCAGCAGTGGTCACATGAGAAAAACCAAAGACTTTTGCATACCCACTGCTACTGCGATGCCCCCTGGAATGCAGGGTCGCCACCATCTGTTCACAGCCATTGTGCGGATCAATGTTGTGATCGAAAATATGCCAGCAGCTGCCACAGCCCATTCTTTCGCCATATATGGCAGGCCCTGACCGGTCACCAATCTCGCCGTGAAAATCCAAACATATGCTGTTGGAACTTGAAACAGATCACCCGGGATTGTATAGACCCTGCGGAAATGATCAGTGTGTGTCATTGAGAGTCCATTAGAGCATCAGCCGACTCACGACGTATAGATCCGGTAGATAAAGGCGCTCAAAACGGCCCCAGCCGTGGCGCCGATGATCTGTCCCCAGAATTGAGCCTTCGGAGCTGCACCAAGTAGGTGTCCAGTTTTAAGATCTTGCATGAGATCGCCTGCTTGCAATGCTCCCTGGCCAAGGATCTATGGTCAGCATAGAATTTGGAGACATGGAGGTGCATCTCAAACTTACAGCCTCGGACTGTGATTAACATTGACTGATTAGTTACTGCACTCCCTTTTCAAGCAGTCAGAAAGAAGTCTTACCACAGCGCCGGCAACAAGATTGATGAGGACACTCGATGTGTTCGATTGCGGAATAATAAGAGCAAAGAAGAGCTGAGCAAGCTTGCTGATACCGGAGACTGGATTTAAATCCGTCTCTCCAAGGGCTCGAACACCCATGATGCTCAAAACCAAGGCCATGAGTACAGCAATGATGGTTGCAAATAAAGGAACAAGTTTTCCAAAGACAAAATGAGTAGTTGCTATACACAGCATGACGGAGGTAAGCAGGCCAGCAGTTACGAACCTCCCACTTACAAGCTGCTCTGGAGGTGCGTCCTCGGGTCCTTCGCCATTCGCATCGTCATAAATATCACCATGGGCGTGAATGACACTGGCTTCCACATTGTCGGAATGTGTCGAGGTATCGTCATCCGCTGGTAACAAGGCGTATCTATGACGAGATTGCCCAGGCGAATGCCTTGCAAAATATGCCCGACTCCGGATCTTGTGTTTGAGCCAGGCCTTGATATGGAGCAAATCTGGACCGAGAATGGATCTAATCCCGACATAGCCGAGGCTGATAACGGCATCAACCAACATGATGGCAAGAGACACCCAAATTATCCAGCCTTTACTACCCTGCTCCCAGTCATCTACTGGCCCGGGAGCCCATCCCTTTTGCTTTGCCAACGGGCTGAGAACGGCCCAGCCAATAATGGCCCCCAAAACCATGTGCAATGTAGTCTCGGTGCCCATGATTACACCTTGACCAACATATGCCAAGCTGGGATTCAGCGTCCAGAGCCATTTTTCTGCCGCGACCGTGCCAAAGATGGGTATATTTCGAATGATGGGAAAGAAGTACGTCAATATGGTAAAAGCACCCGAGACGACAAAACAAAGAACCAGCAGTCGTACATCTGATGTCCAATCAGGGGGACTCGGCGTATCTGCATTTGCGTCGTCTTCATCCTCATGACCGCTCACGTTTTGCCGAGAAGGGGGGTTCGAAACAGGAACATTCGCTCGAGGAACAAGGCTTGCAAAGCCACCTCGAGCGGCTCTGTCATGCTCTTCGTGCTTGGAGCTCTGTGGCCCTTTACCATGCAGCACCGAGATGAGCACAGCAGTACTGAAGCCACTTGGAAACTTGAGCCGTTCGCGGATAATGACTTGCCGCCGCCTGTCGATAAACAAGATTTTTTTTTCTTGGCATCAGAAGAGTGACTCGCCGTTGAGGACGGGTCTGGCTCACGACAAGGATGGGGAGTTTTGCAATCTTACAGAGGCACCGCAAACACCACGCCAAAATAACACAATCCGAGCGACCATACTATCAGCTGCAGGGAGCTCAGCAAGATCGGTCCGTTCTCCTCAGGCTTGAGAAGGTATGCCATTGCTGGGATCTGCTCAAGAAAAGACTCAGTCCATCACAGGCCAGCAACGACAAGGACAAACACGACGAGATGCGGGATGCGGGATGCGGGATGCGGGATGGGAGATGGGAGATGAGAGATGGGAGATGGGAGATGGCAACGTACCACACCAACGAAGCCACATCCAAGTGGCATGACAGCCATGCCGCCAGCGACACTTTGTAAAAACACATTCTCGACCGGAGAGAATGGAAAGTTCAGGCAAGGTCGCAGGGCTCTGAATATCCCGAATCCCATGAGACTGGCAGGCATAGACATGATGGATACCCAGCCGGTCTGCAGTCCAAAGTACACATTGGCTGCACAGATTACAGTTCCCACTGCCAGCCCCGCCACCACGCTGCGCAGGGTGAAGTTCCTGTCCTGCACCAACGATGAGGCAGACGACGACATGACGCCGAATCTCGTCAAGTTGTGAGGGTGTGTTTTGGTAGGATCGGTATCTGCCTCATCTGATGGATTGGAACGTGGGATTGCCGACCCGCTCTCGCTCATGCTATTACCAGGTAGGTAGGTACCTAGAAGGTACCTTCCTAAGTGGTAGGTACCTAGAAGGTACCTTCCTAAGTGGTAGGTACCTACCTACTTACTTAGGTACCTAAGGTAAGTACTCAAGTAGTAGCCTGTGTTGTCATGCTGACAAATAATCTGCCGTCGGTGTCTGGTGCGAGCCATGGCTAAGCTACAGTGACAGGCGAAGCTCTCATCACACCTTCGCTCCCAAAATAATTGGTCAAATGCTCTGTATAAACTTGAAATCTTCTTGTCGTTTTGCTCATCAATAGACAAGACACCCGTACACCCATACACCCATACACCCATACATCCATTCCATGGCCCGACCGCATCTTGGTCCAACCATAGGCTACCCAAACCACAAATCAAAGCCGCTCAGCTATCTACAGTCCAAAACTATCTAGCAATGACGATACATCTGGCTCTGTGAAAGAACCAGGAGCTCTTGCTTGAGACAGCGGTGGCTGCACTGTGTCCTCAGACTTGGCCAAATCCAAGTCGCGTCTCGCTACTGATAAATCGTCCACCACCAATGACTCTCTCCGTCGGAGGAGTTTCAGAGGATTCACTTCTCCTCCAAACCTAGTAGTAGTAGGCTGCTGGAATTCCCAGTTACGTACTGTAGCGTCCCCCATTAGAGTCAGCGGTAAGAAGAAAGACAATGCACCAGACGCCTGGCATCTGGAAAGTACGAAGAGGAAGGGAGTCGGGCTGCTTAGGGCATGTTCTCATCGGGCCATCTACAATATTCACTTACCCAGATCTAAGCCAAGAAGATCACAGCCCATACGGTCATATAATTTCGCGCTATGGAGGACGAATTCCCACTCAACTTTAGGATTCACTTTCGACGCCCCTCGAAGCGTTTGAAGCGTTTTCGAGCGTAATTGTGAGTACAGTACTACAAGAGCTGGATCATCCGTCAAAAATATGCGTGACATGATATCCTGGGAGCAGGGTGTCTCCAGCAAAGCGAAGACAGGCATCTGTTTCAAGTCATTCAGTGAATACGTCCGCTTGGAATAGTTCTTGTCGCTGATATAGCCCTGACTTACAACTAGTGCCCTGACAGCCATGTCTTTGCGACCAAGCATCCAAAATGCCCAGGATGCGAGCCAACGATTGCCCTCTCGAGCGGCCAGTGAGAGAACCTCATCCTGAATGATTTTCCGCATCACAGGACCACCGTCCCCTTCGTAAACACGACTGATGGCAATCGCTAGTTGCAAATCGTTCAGCTGGCGCAGGCAAACCTCGACTGCATCTTCTAGGTGGTCAGCGAGCAGGAAAAATGCTGCGGCGTAACCTACGGAAAGTCAGTCATGAGCTGTGGTGGCCTCCGTTACTCCGCTCCATTTATTCAAGAAACTCACGAAACCGTCGTTTGCTCAGTAGCGCGTACGCATTTTTTAACGCGACCCGTTGCCATCTCGGGTCATGAAAGTCATTGGCAAGCAATTTTTGAGTTGCTGCCTGCTCTTTATTCCAGCTTGCAATTCGCCAGAGTCCTTGAAGTATCGTCTTCTTGCGCAGTGCAAAATAGAACAAGCTGCACTCCACGGGGTCCTTTAGTTCACTCTTGGTGTACTCGTTCTTCGCTATTATCTCAAATTGGCTGCGCTACTTCAAATTAGCGTCATGTATCATCAGCCATCGGGTCTATCCCCCCACATACCAATGCCGTCACATCTGATAGCCACATGAAAACACCACTATCACGAGCTTGTTCCCATCTCATCAAGCCGTGGTTTTGCCGAGAGACAAAGTTCAAGAGAATATCTTGGCTGTTGGAGTGGAATGCCCAGTTGATCTCTCGCCAAGAGAGCTGTATCTCGTTTGTGCGGCCTTTCCGAAGTGCATGTTGTCGGAAGAACAGCATGAATCGAGCTCCGTTCTCGTCCATTGACCGTCGATGGGTTTCCACGGAAGCGACACATTCAATCATATCTGCAAGCTGTATCTGTTCGTGTCCGGAGAGTTGCGGAAGTCTTACCTTGGTGAGTTTGTCGTTTGTGGATACAGCAATCTGTTCTGTAAAACTATCTTCATCCTCACCAGTTTCACTGAAAGTAGGCGACCCTTGTACTGTATTGGTCTCGCTTTCAAGAAGCAACTGAGCACAATAAGTAACTTCTTCTGAGTACAAGCGCGTGAGCTCTAACTTACGGTTGACAAATAGAAACTGGATACATGGATCCCCAAATAGTCGTCTATCGTATCACCAGGAACGATATATTTCAAGGTTCGATACAGAGCCAACAATATACCCCTAGCGAGATCCCATTTTCCAGCGAGGATGCACTGGCTAATGAATTGAGGGTGAAAAACAGGAAGTGGTCCGTTGAACTTCTGCACTGCTTCAAAAAGATCACGCGAGACTGCGTTGTTGATGCCTTTCACACCCGTAATAGCAGATTTTCTTCCCACTATACGTCGATCATGAATAATCAACTGATTACCAGAACCAATAACCAAGTAACCATTGGCAAGCCAGGCAGAATCTCCAATTGGATGTGGTGTGGTTTCCCGAATGTTTATCTCGTGTATTGCCGCCCAAGCTGGTCCTTTGTTGAGATAATCAAATCTCATCTGTGATAGCAATACAACATGGTGCTGAAAGCCAACAGCTAATATAGCCTGCGCATCAGGTGTCGAAGTCCAATCAAGATCCTGAATATTGTGTTGCACTTTGTAATCCTGTTCATATTCAAGACGCGAACCACCAATGTCCCAAATTGTAAGTTGCGATCTTCCAGAATTAACCAAGGCAGCTTTCTTAAGCATACTGCCACTCGCCAGTGCTATTTCGACGAGACCAGTCTCTGTAGATGATGTTGATAGCCACTCGACTCTGCGACCTTTCACATCTACGCGAGTTGTCCAGAAATGAACCGTCCCTGTGTGTGTGTATGATATAGCAACGTCTCGAGCAAAGACATCGAGAGAGCCAGACACAACCGGCGCTGCCCCGGCCGGGTCCACAGGAAGGACATATTTGAGCGTCTCTGCTGTCTCCAGGTCGAAGCGACAGAACTCTGCCAATCTAGCAGTGTTATCATCATAAGAATCAGTTCCAAGGTACTGCGGAACTTCTACTTCCCAGACAATTCCACGTCCGTCTGACATGACTGTTGCTATGTGTGCGGTTCGGTATTCTGCTTGTTGAGGGCGAGGCAGCACAATTAGGCACAAAGGCGTTCCTTCAATGGAAAGAGAGCATCGAGCGAGCAAACGGGCAGCGTTATATCGACAATCCCAAAGGACTACCGATTCGCTGCATAAGAAGACTACAAATCTTCCCTTGCGTAACACGCAGATGCGACGGATGTCGCTCTCGGCAGGAATAGTGATATGTCGGGTCAGAATTTGACTCTTTTCTTGACTGTGTGCTATCGAATGTTTCCAGAGAATACACTCTCCACCGTCGGTTCGCGATACGATAGCATGGCCGCTGAAATTCCTAACAATCTTCTTCACGGGTGCAGTGTGTCCGGTCCACACAGACTGCAGCTCGATGCCCCGGTCATGTTTTAGAGGATCCAACAGGTTGACCACATCGCATGCGAAGACTCCAATTGTGCCATGAAGTGAATGGAAAATGATTTGGAACCTGCCACTTAGCCTGTCGCAGTAGCTTTGAACTTGAAAGTGACGATACCTAGCATCAGTCTCGCCATTGATCAAGAAACTGAAAGCCCTAAGTTGAGGTAATGGGATTTGCGCAAGACTGAAAACTCTGAACACACGTTTCTCGTTGGTTCTGACGTTTTCCAAAGCCCAGGTAGACAAGTTTCCTCGCCGGTCAATGCTGATGCAAATATCCGTTCTTTTGTTAGCAACAGCTTTGAGATGGTCTAAGCTGGCATCGACGGTACTCTCAGAATCGATTGTGCGATTCTTCGAGGCACTCTCTATTGCTGTAGTGAAATCTCTGGCGTCCATAATCCATATGATAGGACAGGAGGTTGTTATAGGGTTGTTCAGGGTGAACTCGTCTGTATTTATTCGGGCCCTCAGTTGCCAGTTTTGCCCTTCATTTGCCTCATTCGGAACCCAAATGCAGATGGATTTGTCTAGACAGGACGTATACAATGCATTGTCCGCCACTTGATCCAGATAATCTGGCCTGCGCCATTTCACTGATATCACAACATCGGGGTGTCGAAGATGTGATACGTCGAATCGCACCTCCTCAGTTGTAAAGGTCAATCGCCTCCAGAGCTTCACAATGCGGTCATAGAGCCCAATAGATGCGACATACGCAGAGTCGTAGGATATGACAGCAGATTTAGCGGGGTTCGGAAGGTCTTTCTGCCAGATGTTGGAGATTTTGGCCCGAGTTGTGAATAGTGATATGGATTTCGAGGCCACAATGAGCTCTTCAGAGCCACTCCACGCCAGGGCGCATGGTATATGGTGTGTCGGGCGAGGGATGGCGAAAGAGGTTTGTTGAGTCCACTGTCCTCATCAGTTTGGTTGCCGAGTCTAGCATCGCTTCGGAGTAATAAGCATTTACCTTGACACTCTCATCTTGCAGGACCAGTGGGCGGTAAATGCGCACCTGCTTGGACGTGCAGGTTGCGATTTTTCCGGTTGCTTCGTCCAAGACTATAGCATCGAGTGAATGCTCGCTATCATCATCGTAAACAGTCTGAATAACTTGATGGGATCCACTAAGCACGGTGAACGAGTTCCCGCTTATGTAGGCCTATCCATAGTTAGCTTTGTCTCAAACAACAGGTTGGGATATTTGGCGATGGCTTAATTGTAGCTTGCATTGTATTGGCGGCCATCCCAAAAGCCAGTTGTAACTCCTTGAAGCTTTGCTTGAGGTTGACCAGGGAGGACGGCAATCATGCTACCGGCTTTGTATTGTCTCTGTCATATCCAAGGATGTTCAGCCGTCGTAATCCGGAGTTGGTCAACACTCAGCACGTAAGTTTCCGTCCATGAAGACGAGTAGGTGTTGCTAGTGACGTTGCGGGTAACTTTGAGAGGCGCATTTATAAGACACTGATAGAATCGAGCCTTAGCCTTGCATCATTCCGTTGTTGCCGAGAATGCTACATAGACGTATCCCCACTTTTTATACCTTATGAGAAAAAAATTAAGCAGTCTTTAAGTGCTTCTAATTTAGAGATAGGATGGTATATATATATATATATATATATATATATGAGTCTAATTAATAGTTTTAGTAAAAAAGTTAAGTTTAATAAAGTATTATAATAAAAAAAGCTTAAGCAAAGCTTAGTTAATTATAATAATTATAATAATTAAAGTAATATAAATAACATGTGTTAAACATCACGGAATTCCTCGGTCCCACCTTAGCCGGAACCCTTGGTCCGCGATGCCCTAGTATATAGCCTTATATCTTAGGCATCTAGCCTAAGATGCCTATTACACACATTTTGTATACAGCTAGCATCTCCTCTTAGATAGTCTTTATATAGCTCTATATACTATTATTTTATAGGTTATAAGCCCTCTATATTCCTGCTTCTTTTAATATTATATTTATTAATTTCTTTAGTTAAGTGTTATATTTTATTATATAAAATATATATATTTAATTAACTTCTTATAAAATCTATAGTATTTATAACTTAGGTTATTATATTATAGTATTACTATACTCCTTAAGCCCCTTTAAAGGCTTTTTTTTAGAACTCTTAAGTCCTTATTAATTAGGACTTTTAAGTCCTTATTAATTAGCTATAAGCTAACTTTTTTATAAAAAATAATTTACTTAAGCGAATTTAAATATATAACCTTTATAATTAAGCGTGGAATTATTAATTATTAGTGTAGCTTATTAACGCTATATATAATAATATTATAAGACTTTATTATAGAGTCTTACTAAAAAAGGGGCCCTTACTATAACTACCTTTACTATTAGCTAAGTTTTAATATTCTAAAGTTTAAAACTGCTTAATTATTAATTTAACTAAAGAGGCAATTATAAATTATTAGGTATAGTAATTATAGAGTAAAGTAATGCCTACTAACTAAGCTAAAGTATAATTAAGTAAAACTTTATAAATTTTTTTCCTTATTTATTAAGATTAAAGGAGTTACTTATTTAAAACCTACCTATTTATAACCTTATACACTTTATATAGGTATAAGCTATATAGTAATTTAACTAAAGGCACGCTTCCTATACTTATATTATTTAACTAAACTAATGCTTATAAAGGTTTTTAACTTAAGGTTATTAATATATTAAATATTAGGCTTTATAATATATTTAATTATGTTTTTTATTAATTAAGGCTATTATAGCTAACTATACTATAGTATTATGCCTTAAGGCTTATTAGAGCTAAGATATAGACTTTTTTACTAACCTTAAAGATATAATTCTAAAGGTTTTATAAATCTTACTACTTAAAGGTTCTAAAAATTATAATAAGTAGGAAATCTCTATAAAGATATATATTTATATTCTTAGACTTACTAGCACTTATAATAGTATAATTTTATAGTCTAAGGCTACTAATTAAAAATATACTTTTTTAATATATTTAATATAGTAGACTCTATTATTTAAAGTTTAAAAAAATATCCTTTAAGTAGGATAGGACTATAAGGGCTGCGTAATAGACCTAATATAGCTTATTTATAATAATTATAGCTTTTAAGCTAATATTACGGTTGTTAAATTACTTAATAGCTTCTTTTAATTTAAAAGGTTAGAATTTATAATAATATAAGCTTAGCTAAACTATTATTAAAATCTTTAGTAAAAAATTAATAATATTATAAAATTACTAGATATTATATAGGTTACTTAGACACTTTATGCTATTAAAGGTGCTATACCTAATATCTATAACATATAGAAGATCTAGGGCTATAGCTCTAAAGGCCTAAATAAAGCTAAGATACTAAAATATCTTATATATAAGTTAAATAAGCTAATAAAAGAGCAAAAAGCTAGCTTTATAATAATATAATCTTTTGTGATGGATTTGAGCTTTAGGCTCGGATTCTAAGCGCTCCCTCTATAGGCCCTTTATAGGCCTATAGGGCTTGCTTAGAGTTACCCTTATACACCTATATTATATATAAGCTAGATATATAGTAGAGGGAAGAAGAGCTTCCTCCTTCTCTCTTAAGGATATTAATAATACTATTATTATTAGAAAGTAATAGCCTTTTAAGCTAAATTATAATAATTAATATTCTTTACCTTTTTAATAAATATAGGGATTATAATAAATCTAAATTAAAGTAATAATATAATACTTTTAAAGGGTATATAGAAACTTTAATACCTTTAAAAAAGGGTTATATAATAAGATATATAGCTAGAAAATATATACCTTTAGGTAGCTATAGTAAATGCATTACTTTATAATATTATACTAGCTTTATATAATATAATACTAAGTAAGCCTTAGTAGAAGTAGCTTAAATATAAGCTACTTTTAATAAGGACCCTTTATAATAGTAATAAAGCCTCCTTTTAGGCCTAGTAAAGCTTAATAATATATAAGCTTAAAGCTAATTCTAATTTTATTAGTAATAACTATAATAAATAGTTTTTAATTTATTAAAACTTAAGGCTAAAGATTTAAGCTTAGGTTACTCTTTTTTTTAAGTTAGAATATACCTTTATATATACCTTAAGGTAATTTCTTACTTACTTTAATAGTATATTTATAAACCTTTATTAAAAGGAATATATAGTTTTAAAGCTAAATTAGCTTAAATAGTATACTAATAAATACTTTATAGACTTTTATATTTATTTTAAATAAAAGCTAGTCCTAATAGAAGGTATTAATTAGGTAGATATAGTAAAGCTATTTAAACTTTATATAGCCTTTAATAAATAAATATAGAACTACTATATAAATTATAATATCCTTTATAATAACTACTATAAGGCTATTAAATATTATTATAGTATTATACTTAATATTAACTTATACTACCTTAAGGAATATATTAAGGTAAAGCGTTTTAGCTATATTAGCTATAATAAAAATAGTAATATAAAGATAACTAATATTAACTTAGCCTTCTTTTTAGTAGTAATAGGTAAGAAAGGGAAGTTAGAAAAGAAGGTAGCTAAGAATAAAACTAATTTCTTAATAAAGGCTAAGTAAGCTAAGTAGATAATACTAAAGGTGTGTTAATAGTAAAGGTAAATAGGTTAATGCCTTTATTATAGAGTTATTAAGTATTTTATTTAATAGTATTACCTTTTACTACTAAATTACCTAATAAATATAGTAGTAGTATAGGTTTATAAAGTCTTTAAGAAGAATATATTAAGTAAGTTTAATAGCTTTAATTTAAAAAAAGATAGCTTTACTACTTAAGTCTTAGTAATAAGGGTAATAGTAGTATTACTTATTATACTAACTACTATATAAATTAGTTATAGTAAAAGTATAGTAAGATAAAATAAAATATAGAATTATTGCCTTTTTTTATTTTACTCTTTTATAATAGTTTCTCTTTCCTTTAAACTTAAGTTAATAATAAGTATAATAGCTTTATAGTTATAAATAAGAAAGTTATATAGTAGCTTAGTCTTACTTATATTTACCTACTATATATATATAGTATTACTATAGCTATAAAAACTTTTAACTTAGTTTAAGAAGCTACTATAATATAGCTATATATTATATATTTAGTTTACTTTTAAGCAAATATTAATAGTTAAGTCTTTCTTATAGCTGCCTATATAATTCTAAGGTTATCTTATAACTATATCTTAGGTACACTATAGCTATTATATAATAGAATTAAACTATATATAGTATAATATTGCTTAGTAGTAAGTGTGCGCCTTAGATTAAAAATTAAGGCCTTTAATATATAAGAAGTATAACACCCTACCTTAGCTATTTTAGGCTTTATTTATACTAGCTTAGTGTATAGGGTAGCGAAGATATAGATAGATATATCCCTTATAGTTACTAGCCTTTATAAGATAATATTTATTTTATTAGTATCTATAGGCTTATTAGTTTTAGATAAAGTAGCTATCTTAAAATAGCTTTTAATAGAGCTTTAGGACTTTATAAACCTCTTTAGTAAGGAAAATACTAGCGCACTGCCTCTTTATTAAGGCTAGTTAGACTATTATATTTACTTATACTAAAACCTTAATAGATTAGTATTAAAGCTCCCTTAAGTACCTTTATATAATATACTATAGAATTAATTGCTAAAGATTTAGAAATAGATTATAAAATTAATAGATAAAGGGTAGATTTAAGCCTCTTCCTTATTAGCTATAGCCTTTATACTTTTAGTTTAAAAGGTAGGAGGTAGTTAGTAGTTTTATATAAACTACTATATATTAAATAAGATTATAAACTAAGACTAATACCTATTACTACTTATTAAGGAGACTTTACACTCTTTTACTAAGGCTTAATAGTTTATAAAGCTAAATATTTATACTACTTTTTACTAGATTTATATAACTAAAGAGAATAAATATTTAATAGCCTTTTATATATACTTTAGCTTATTTAAATAGCTAGTGTGCTTATTTAGCTTAATAGGTACGCTAATAACATTTTAGTACTATATTAATAGTGCTTTAAAGGATATATTAAGGGACTATATAACTGCTTACCTTAATAATATCCTTATTTACTTTAGTAGCTTATATAAGGACTATACTTAGTAGACTTAAAAAATTCTCCTTTACCTTAAATAGATAAGTTTACACTTTAATATTATTAAGTGCACTTTTAAGGTAATAAAGGTTAAGTACCTAAGGTTTATTATCTAAGCTAAATATATAGTATACCCTAACTCTAAGAAGATTACTATAATTTATAACTAAAAGGCCTTAATTAAAGTTAAGGGTATTTATAGCTTTTTAAGCTTTATAAACTTTTATTAAGAGTTTATTATAAACTTCTTAAACCTTATTAGACCCTTATTAGCCTTAATATAAAAAGGGGCACTATTTATATAGTTTTAGGCTTATAAAGATATATTTTAGCGTTTAAAGGTAGCTTTTATTTTGTACTTAATTTTAGCTTAATAGGACCTTAACTAAGATACTATAGTAAAGGTAAATTCCTTAAGGGAGGCTATTAAGGGTTGCCTCTCTTAGTATAATAAGAAGGGTGTGCTTTACTTAATTATATACTACTCTATATAACTAATAGTAGTAAAATAAAACTATATTATATATAATAAGGAACTCCTTAGTATAATCTCTTATTTAAAGGCTTAGTTAATAAAGCTTTAAAGTATAGCCTATTCCTTTATAATTTTTATAAACTATAAGAATTTAAAATACTTCTTTAGCCCTTAAGAGATATTTAAATAATAGGCTTAATAAGCTAAAATACTAATACTTTTTTACTTCTACCTTTATTACTACTTAAGTAGCTAAGTAAAGAGGCTAAATATATTATTTTATTAAGAATAGAATAAGTTTAAGGCAGCTTTAATAAGGTAGGCACTTATTAACTTAGTTTTTATAATAGTAGTTAAGACTTAAGGTTCCCTTTATAGTTCTTAAAAGGTTCCCTTAAGTATCTACTTAATATCCTATAAGGACCTACTAAGGGGGTGTAATTTCTTTACTAAAATACACTTTTAAGACCTTTAGGACGCTAATATTTAAAAGGACCTTATATATTTAGTAAAGTTAAAGGTATTATAAAAAGAGGCTTATTAATTCCCTTTAAAGGTATAGACTTATTAATAAATAGTAGACTATAGGGTAGATATATATAAGGCGCTATTATTCTAAGGCTAACTTTAAGCCTTATAATATAAGCCTTTAATTATAGTATTAATCTACTATATTTATAAGTCTCCCTTACTAAGCTACTTAGGTAGGAATATAACGTTCTAAGCTTTTTATAAGGACTTTTACTAAGAGGGGATATTAGCTAATATTATAAAGTATATTTAGAATTACTACTATTTTACTAAGTAGAAGAGCTACTAGTTATATTAAGGCTTACTATACTTTATTTTAGCTTTAAACTGCTTTTAGTTATAGATTTCTATTAACTTTATAATAAACCTTTTAGCCTTCTTACTAAATGCTTTATAGTACCTTATAGTAATTACTAACTACCTATTAAAATATATTTAGCTAAAGACTATAATAACTATAGCATCTAAGGTATATATATAGTAGTTCTTAAAGTGCTAATAGTAGTTTTATAGGTTTCTTTAAAGTATTATTTCTAATTATAGCTTAGATTAAGTAAAGGGGTTTTAGTTTATACTATATTCCTTTACTAAAACTAGCTGCTTATTATTTATATTATATTATTTTTAAACTAATAGTAATACTAAATAAGTAAACTAAAAGATATAGTTAATTCTTTATACTATTATAGGATTCTTATAATATAATTAGCTTAGCTATCTTCCTACTTATTAGCTTATATTAAATAACTATATATCTACTATTATAAAGGTTAGTATAAACCTTATCCTTTATAGATTTAATATAGATCTTATTTAGTATATTAAGGGCCTTACTAAAAGCCTTATATTACTTAAAGGGTAAGTAGTTTAGTTTCTTAAATATATTTATAAAGGTATATAATTAACCTAAGTAGTAATTAATTTTACTTAGTAATACTAATAGAAGTTAGTAAATTACACTTACTAGCTAATAGAGAAATTTATAATAAGGGATAAGGTATAGTTAAACCTTTACTATATAAAGATTAACTATTTAAGCTAAAAACTAAACTAAGTTATAGTAAAGTATATTATACTAAAGGTCTTTATACTATTAATTATTTACTTAAATATATTAAGGGGTATCTACTTTATTTTTTATATTAACTTAATAAAATATACTATAAATAATTTACTTTTATTTTAAGTCTTTTAAGACCTTTACTTAAAACCTTAACTTTTTTAGCCTTTTAATAACTTAAAGCTAGTAAAGTATAAGATAAAAGAAATTTTAGCTATTAAGAATACTTAATGTTGAAAATAACAGCTATTTTCAGGGGACTTCCTTATCTATTAGGCCTCTCAACAGGCCTTATAGTGACCCTTAGCCCCTGCCTTATAGGGACCCTTATAGGGACCCTTAGGGGGCTTTTCTTGGCTGTTGCCGGCGTTGCAAGCGGCCCAGAGCTGCGCGCAGCGCCCGCAGAATCAATTCTTCCGCTCGTAGCTCGCAGCTGCGAGCGCCCCACTTTTCTTGCCTTTTCCCTTCCAATTATGCCTTGTGGCAGCTGGCGCACGCCCGATTAGGAACCTAACGGTCCGTCAGGCTCAGCAAGATTTCGGAATCGATTTTTACAGCAACTAGGCAAGCAATTAAAAATCAGCTTAAAGATTCAAGCTGCTTACCCTAGGGGCTACGCAGTAGGCTACCCTAGGGCACACTTTGCAGCCGATTTGCATAACAACTAAGGGGTTATGGAAGATTTTGCAACTAGCATTTTTATTGCTAGAACAAGGGGAATTTTTTTATGTAATTAGTTAATTTTTCTGATTTTTAAAGTTACACGCTGATTTTCACTAAGTTAACATTTGGGGAGCACGTTGGCACCTTATTTATATAGCTATAAGTCTATTTTTTTGTTTTCCTATACAAATGAATTTTATGGAAAATAAAAAGTAGCCTATAAGCCCCTTTTTGCAGGGCTAGGCCTCCAATAGGCTCAGAGGGTATGTGAGAAAGAAGACATTCCCCCTCACTAGCTGCCCGCTAACTGTACAGACCGTTAATCTAAGCCCGCTACTTACAACGTTAGATAATTAGATAAAAATCTAAGAAAATTCTACTACCTTCTATAAGCTAGAATTTAGTGTATTTTAAGTGCTAGAAGTTGTGCATCAAGCTTCTAATATCAGTTATAAGGCCTATAGCTTCAGCTGCAGCGCTGCAAAGCCCTTCTAGCTTCTAGCTTACTAAGCCTCACTACCTTAGTAATTCAGAGGGCAAAAGCCTCTGTAAACCCCTTATTTCTAATAGGTTATAAGCCCAAAAGTAACTTCCTAGTACCTAAAAATTCACTAAATTTTATAGAGCATTTAGAAAATTCTCTAGAAATTTACTTAATATTCTACGTTAAGTAAAAGACCTAAAAAAGACTTAGAAGCTATTATTCCTTCTATAAAAATAGAATAAGTTCGCTAAAAGAAGACTCCCCTTCTATAAAATAAGGAGAATTGCGGTTACAGAAGAAATTCTACTTCTATAAAAAATAAAATCTGCGAGAAAAGAAGCTTTCCCTTCTATAAAAAGGAAAAGAAATTATAGAATATTCCTATTTTTATAAAAGAGCTTATAGAGCTATTCCTCTCTATAAAAAGGAACTTTATAGAAGCTTTTCTTCTATAACAAAGCTTAGAAAATTCCTTCTTCTAAGTAAAGACCTATAAAATTAAGACCTTTATAGGCACTTTTATGGATTTTTAAATTTATAGAGATTTTCTCTTTAATTTTTAGCAGCTATAGAACCTATAAATTTAGGCCCCTAGGCCGAAAGCTAAGAGCAAGCTTAGGTTAACTTAGTGAACTAGCAAATTGCTGTTTAGAATTCGAGTATCACTAATATTTTGCAAAAATTAGAAGATTTAGCTATTGCTATAGCTAATAACCCAAAGCCTAAGCTAGCAGAACCACTAAAAAATCCTAATTCTAGTGGAAGTGTAAGCCACAAAAAGAATTCTAATATATTAAATTCCTATAATAAATCAGTTATTAAAGAATTTAATAAAAGGGTATATAGCTTCCTAGAAGCCGCGAGGCTTAAGGGACTAGAAAATTATAACCAATGGAAATAAGCCCTAGCTATCCAATTTAAGGCTTTAAAAATGCCTAATTTTTTAGATAATCCTAAGGGATTTTCTAGTAATTTAAGTAATCCAAACTAAGCTATAATTCTTATGCTTCTAAGAGATAGCTGTTCCAAAGGCCCCTAGGCCGCTATAATTTAGCAACAAGACCCTGCAGAAGCCTTTAGCCTTTTAGAAAGGCAGTATTCTTACAGTGCTAAAATATAATGTAGCTTCCTATATTCCTAATTTTATAGCCTTACTTTTTAAGGTTATAAGGGATCCTTAGAGGCTTTTAATGCTTTATTTAATAATTTACTAGCTAGA